>JBBPDC010011645.1:0-13403 GCA_037974485.1 Hemigrammopetersius urotaenia | reverse complement strand
ACACACACACACACACACACACACACACACACACACACACACACACACACACACACACACACACATACATATATACAACAGTTAAACCAGTTTTCACAATAGTTTAAACTTATGAATCTCAGTACAATTCCACATAAATACTAAATGCTTAGTACTCACCCTATGCCACAGGTGACCTGACCTTATAGCCATTGTGCATTATTACATATCTTTGCTGTGTTTGTATTACACAAGGACTTTGCCCTGTAGGAGATTTGAGGAAGTAATGTCTTTTGAGTAGAATATTGCACTGCTACAGCCTAATGCTACAGGATAACGTACTTTGCTCTAATAGTAAATAGATATCAAGTACAGAAACGTTTATGAGTTGGGCACATTATCCCTTGTCTCTTGAGTCTTGTTGTGACTGTACTAACGCCGATTCTACTGTTTAAAGTAACTGATCCCATTCATTTTGTTCACAGCTCAGTACTCAGAAAATGTTTATGCTTATGCGTTATCCAAAACTCTTACAAAAGTCCACTCTCCTGTGACTGTGGGCTTATACTCATCTTGTCACAGCAAGATCAAAATGATCCTCAAGAACATTGAAGGTATGTGCACTATGGTGATGCAAAGATCATTGGTTAACCCATTTGTCTGATTGCAACAGTTTTTCAAGTTAAGACGTAGCTGACAATAATTATATTCTCCCTAGTTTCTGATCATCAAAGTTGCTGAATACTTCTTTGGTTGAAAAACATTATGGTGTTATGTTTCGTCTTGATTTGTCTCTCCTTTTTTGTCCAGGTCATATGGATGACGAGGCAAAGAGAAGAGAGCAGAAGTGTGATGTAAGATCAAAGCCTCGACTGCTGAAGGCCTCTATTGAAAACCTGCTCTCGCTAATCACTCGTCTCCTCTTCTATCGACCTGTGTGGACGGAAGACAACCAGAGCAGGGAATGTGTCCGCTACGTCTTTGTGAAGTTCAGTGCTTGGCATTTTGCAGGCAGTGATATGCTCTGGGCTGGCCTGGTGATGCACTTGTGCCTAACTCTTCAGGACAAGTTTGGCAAACTCCAGCTTGGCCTTTTCCGTGTGGCTCAATATGACGCAGAAAAGAGCGCTAAGAAAAAGAAGATAGAAGACACTTTCCAAGACTGGAGACCTAGGAAGATCTTGTGCTGCCCAGTGTGGGTCCTTGTCCTAATAACATTTATTGTGTCACTTTTCATTCTGGTACCGCTTATTGCTCTTGGGTTTCCAGAACAGAAGAATGAAGCAGAAAAAGACAAAAACGGTAATGACAATGATGGGTTTGGGGTACTTGAAGGTTTTGCTATTGCAGCCCTTGGAGTCCCAGCAGCAGGAGCTATGAGGTTTACCTTCGTATTAGGTAAAAACCTCATCTTCAACCAGGATCTCAATGTCAGGAAGCACTTGGACAATAAAAGGGTCAGTGAGCAGTTGGGCTTAATGAATGAGATCCGGAAGGAGATGAGGCTGCTTTCTTGTTTTATTCACTTCATGGAGATCTTTGAGCGAAGGAAGATCAAAGTGGTGCTGGAGATCACGAATTTGGACCGCTGCACACCAGAGAAAATTGTTGGGGTTTTGGATGCCATCAATGTACTTCTATCTGATGAAGAAAGTCCCTTCATTTCTCTACTTGCAGTTGACCCAGAAGTGCTTGCCCAGCAAATAGATCAGGCAAAGGGTTGCTTCACCAGAAAGGACAGAGCTTATGGTTTCTTAGATCGCATAATCACACTACCCTTCACTATTCCACCTTTGGGCGATGTGTCAAAGCGCAAGGTCTTCCGAAAAATTGTATGTGGTCAGTCTGAAATCCTTGCTGACTCCCAATGTGATGAGAATGACAAATTCTGTGAATCAGAGACCTCTCTTTCTGTGGAACATGACTCTTTGATGACAACCAGACTCATTCAAGGTCAAGTAAATTGTTTGAGGGTAAACCCAAATAAGGCTGAAACGTTTGCATTTCAACATTATGTATTTAATGAGAATGAGGTTGAAAGGGTAATCCAATCTGCATTTGAGAGCATATTCTTGTGCAACCAGAGTAGACTCTACATCTACATCTCAGAAAACACTGTGTCCATGAGGAGGGTAATCAACTCCATCAGGATTACCATAGTGGTCATGGAGGCTCTAAAGATTGAGGTTTCTTCACCCGAAAGTGTTGCTGCCTGGGTTGTACTGGTGGACCGCTGGCCTTTTAGATTGAGCTGGATACTTCAATGTGTGGAAGATGAAATACAGACTCTACAGATTGATGAAGACAAGGATGGAATGTCCGCCGATGTTAATCACAGCAAGACCCTTTGGCAAGTGTTCAGTGAGAATAGGGTGGAGCTCCATGTGATTGGGGGTGAGGTGGAGGCATTCCTGGAACGAGATGATGATCCAGAGCTCTTTGAGATTTTCCTCAAAAGAGATTTTAGATTCACAGTTGGAGAGATGACTAAATTTATGTTATACACAGTGAACCTGGACTATTCAATCAAGAATGAGCTAGCTAGGATCAGAGGGAGCAGGAGGGTGAAAGGAAAAAGGGGTAGTGTTTTCAACACTTTGCCTCCAAAAACTGTGATCAACATGACAGTAGAAGATGTTTGCAATGAGGTTAGTAAACTTGTTTTATTTTTTTCTGGTTAACATTCTGACAGTATGTTAAACAAACAACAAAATACCACTCAATAAGTTAATAACAGCTGGATCTGCTCTGTTTTCTCCGCAGTTATCCAAATTAAAACTCCCTGAGAAATACACCAAACTTGTGATGGAAAATCACATAAATGGCCAAACTCTGATCCTTAGTGACCCAGATGATCTGAAACATGTCATGCAGATGACCGTTGGTGAATGGACAACTTTTAGGATTCACTTCCTTGGGGTCATGTCATGTGGTCGTCAGAGTCAAACTAAACCAGCACCAGTAATCTCAAAGCCAAATGTGGTCATTTACCACTCTGGTCTGAGAAGTAAAACATGACATTCATGATAGAACTCCTCAGTTCTATTCTACACCTGTGAGTATATTTGTTTGTATTTAAATAAATATAAATTATGATCTTTTCAGTAAAATGTTACATACTGGATCTATACACAAAAACCCAGTTCTGTTTGTGAGCTGCAGAAGCATTCTTCACAGAGCCAGGCATGCAAGAACAATCGTAAAATTTAATGTATGCTGGGTAGTTAGGTTATTCCCAGAGTGAAACATTTGAGATGCAATTGACTTTTCCAGACTATAAATTGCTCAGGGTTTGAACGATGAATACATTTGCAGAATGATGGCTTTGAACTCTGGGCTTTAGTTGTAATATACATTTCAATAGGATTGGTGTAAAAATATACTACATATTTTTTCTTTCTGCTTTTTTTTTTGTTTGTATTTTTACTGTGTGTGGAACAAAATGACATTGGAAAAAAAAAAATCTAAATGACGTGTTTCATTTTTACCCTTTATAATATGAACAATTAGCAAGAACAATTAGCATAATCAAATACATGCAGTAAACAATTATGTTAATCAATGAGGTACAAACTCTCATTAAACATTTTGCCCTCATGCAATGAAGTTAGAGGATAATTATATATTGATTTTTCATGACACTAAATGAGATTGCTTTGATCTAAGTCATCTAACAAATAATACACCAACTGAAGCATTATTTGTAGCAAATGTGAACCACTTACAATTCAGTATTCATTCAATCATGCATTTTCCATAACCACTTAATCCTTACTAGGGTAAAAAAAATCACTCTAATGATGTATTTAAAGATTAATGGAAGGATAGCAATGAGTACCACAAGTCATGTACGTATCCATCATATACGGTGTATATATATATATATATATATATATATATATAGACAGATTAAAAAAATTATCGATTATCAAAGTCTGAAAAAAATTTATTTTAAAAAAAACGCACTTTGGGGAGCTTCTTCATATTTTTACGTACCTTGCTCTTAGTATCTATGAAAATATTGTTTTACATGAAACTGGCCCGCAAAAAAGGTTGGAGACCACTGCCCTAATGCTTCAGAAATGTTCTTTTTACCCATTTAATACCTCCACCAAGGTCATTACTGAATTGTAGCTAAGGGGCAAATAGGGCAGTTAGTAATTTACCAAACATGAAAATCAAATCCATGGAGTTTCAGGCTGCAATCGTTACTTACCTTTAACATTGGCATTGTTCAGCAAAATAGACTCTGACAAAGGCTTATAGGTTGTATCCTGTGTTGAAGGTTTAAATATTAAAGCACATGGCCAAGAGTAACTTAGAAAATGAGGATGCAAAGTGGTTTTACAATTCTACTTCACTAAATGGGATTGGCTTTAAATGAATTGAAACAACTGCAGCATTAAATGTGGTACTTGAGAAAGTTTTCAGTGACCTGGTCTTAATTATTTGTATTTTGTCCAGCTGATCCACTGCGAAAAGTTATGTTGTTCACGAATATGTTCCAAACTTGGAAAAAATCATTGCTTTGATATTTGTTCCAGCACTCTTATATAGGTTTGGATGACTGCATGCTTGCTACAGTCTGACACTGATACCTGTTAGAGCGGAGCTTCTGAGATGGAAGGGTTGTGCAGAGCCTGGAAACTGTCCGTGATTTATATACAATGTCATATTGAAGTGTAACAAATGTTTGAGACTTTTCAAGTTATGCTTTGAATCTAACAAGAAACTGGATAGCACTTTACCTGAACAATGCTACATCCCACTGAAATAACTGGAATAGAGATCTTCTCTAGAGCATCAGAAAGGCCAGGAACGACACTTTTTACAAGATTCATATAACTTTGCCACATTACCAAATTGAAATGTCTTTTTTTTTTTTTTTTTACACCAAGATGGCAGTGTGGTAAGTCACAGCAGCTTCACTGGGTCCAACACTATAGTGCAAAAGTATATGTAACATATGTATCAGTATAACTGGTAGATATATCTATGACTGCCATACCCTGCTTTAATTAAGATATAAACAAGCAACTTACATTGAGGCTGGGCTACTGCAAAAGCCCTGCAACCTTGGCTTGTCCCGAAACGGTGGTGTCACCTAATGCCGATGGCAAGGGAAGGGACATTGCAAGGAAAGGGCAAGGTGGGAGCTTGTGTGCTTATATCAAGGCTGACTCCAGTGTGAATACAGTGCTGGCCTCAAGTTACTGCTGACCACAGCAGCAGTTTCTCATGGTTAGATCTAGATTATTTTATTTACTTCAAGAATTCACCAACAGGCTTATAGTCATGGTGTACATCCAACTCAGCATTAATGCAAACAAAGCACTGGCTGAACTTTACAGAGCCATCAGTGAGCTCCAAAACTCACATCCAGATGGACTGTTCATTGTCACCGGAGATTTCAACCATGCAAATCTCAAGTGTCCCTAAATCCGATGAGTGTGGGGACATGCTAGACTGTTTTTACATTCAGAGCTTCACCCCACCTTCACTACACAGACTACATCTCTGTTATGCTGTCCACAGACTACAGACAGCTCATCACACATGCCAAGCCCTTCTTTCTGGAGCAGATGAAAATCTGGTCTTCAGGTGTCATGTTTACTCCTCAGGCCTGTATTGAGTACACAGACTGGGGAGGCTGCTACCCATGTCGGCTCTATCAATCTGAAGTATGGCATCCAGGTCATCACCAACTACAGGGTATCCTTGCCTGCCTGTACACACACACCTCAACAGAACTACACTTCCTTCTACTAACACAGTTCATACGCACACTGAAGTGTTCATCCTTCAACAAACAACTAACATCCCAACTGTCACTGTATAATACCACTCTGTTTATTATATACTGCACATTCTCTGTCCTGCTGCTGCTATTATTTGCCTAAGTATTTTTACTGTTTGTTGCTGTCTATCTCTAGTCTGCATTTTTGCATGACTCTGCTGCTAGACCACTGTCGCAATGCTGCATTCATTCAAACATTGACTGTAATAAATATTGTTTGTTTGTTTGTTTCTTGCTCTCTCTCTGTCTCTCTCTCTTGGTCTCTTTGCACTCTGTGTATTTTGTCCTATATGCTCTTATGTAGTCTTTAGGTGTTCTGTTTTCGTTCTTGAGTTGCTGTATGGTCCATGGAGGAATGTTGTTTTGTTTCACTGTGGATTGTGTATGTGGCTGAAATGAAAATAAACCTACTTGATCAGAAATGTTTGTCGACCGGAGGATAGTAAAGGCCAGATAAAATGAAGCAATCTATTTGGCAAAGGGGAAGAAACAGATGAAACATTACTGCTGATTATTTAGCCTATGGCTGGGGATGGAGGGATTGACACAAATATTTCCAGGTGGGGGCATAAAACAAATTGACAACTTATAATAACCATTTATCTTTTGAAAATATATTGTATGCATATGGGTAATGAACATATTTTTTTCAAAAAAACAAATGCTTTACATGAGAATCGGCTCAACTGGAGGCTCCTTTTGTCCTCAAGAACAATCAATGCAAGCTAATTAGCAATGGGGGAGGAAACGCATATGTCAGACTGACACATGACACTTTTGAAACTGTGAACATGCAAGTGGGGGGTTGAAATCAATATCATGCAGACATATTAGGAGAACATTATGGCTAGAGAGATATCCTTCCCTCTCTCATTCGCAATCAATACTGCAAAGTGTCTGTGTTTGGGAGGGGGAAATGCTAGATGTTTATTTCTAGATTATATTGTATGTACAAAAGTATCCGGATGCCTGACCATTACACCAACAGGGACTTCAGTGACATTGTATTCAAATACATAGACTTTAACATGGAGTTGGTCCCTCTTTTGCACCAATCACATCTTCGACTCTTCCTGGAAGGCTTTCCACAAGATTTTGGAGTGTTTCTGTGGTCCTTCATACTGCAGAGCATTCATGAAGTCAGTCAAGTTCTTTCACACCAAACTCATCCAACCATGTCTTTATGGCAGAAACATTAGCATTGCCCTAACCCATACCCTGAAACAAGGGTGGGGTGTTTTCATTTGCTCTGATCTATTAAACCTCAGTACAGTAATAGAAATGGAAATACAGGCTTTCCTATTTATTCTTTAAATTGAATACATGCTCATTTTAAATTCCCACATGCTCTGAGGGACACATTCTGGGCTGCATCTGTAGGCTCTACAAAAAAAAGGTTCTTTGAGCTGTCTGAGGCGTTACTAGGCCAAGTATTATTTGGAGTTTTGTTAGGTAGTTTTATGCTACTGTTTATATGCAATTTAAGTTTCCTTGATGGTAGAATGTTTTACTCTCATACAGGTTCCTCCTTACAAGAGATTCTCTGCTCCTCTTGCAACTGTTGAAGTAACACATGTCACTCACCATCTGTGTGGGTTTTATGTGGGTAAATGGGGATTCATTGTGTGCATTAACACATTGACTACACTTGGCTAATTGTATTTTGCTGTGAATGTTTTAATTTGTACTGAGACTGAAAGAAACTTTAAGGTGCAAGGTAGACACATGCATCCTACCTGTGAACTGAACATTAATTAAATTAGAGTAACATTAATTAAACTAGACCTAGGGAATTTAATTAACACCAGGGAAATTGGGGTGAACAGAATCTGACACTGTATGTATACATTTTGGCAAGTGTGTCACTACATGCGTTTATACTCACCATGTGGATTATTAAGCCATTTTGTCCACTACATTTGCTCTGTGAGATTGCTGTGGCAGTTAGGCTTAAGTTTCAGCTTGATATTTCTACTCAAACAATTTATTCTAAAAGCAACAGCCTTTTAAAAATAGCACAAAGATCTTTATTGTTTTAGAAGTAACACAAGTCCTTTAAAAAAATAACCCTTTCTAAATGCAATTCAGTTCCCTTGTTTAAATATAACAAAATTTATATGTTTGGAAAATGTACCTCATGTGTACTGATATCTCTGTGCAAGAGAGACACATCATGGCCAGAACAGCTGTTTATACAGTTAGATTTTCAGTTTATATAAGAGAACAAAGTTGTGAGAGGGTGTTTTTGTACATGACCCAGAAATGAAGAATGGGTAGGATGTTCATGCTGAGGACTGTTGTTAGGGCCACTGCTTTTCTGTTGCCTTTTGGTAGTTCTGTTTTTGCTCTGTTTTTCTAATCAGGTTTAGGACTTTTATTTTGACTCTTGTTCTGTTATGGTTTGGTCACGTGTCTTGTTGTCAGGTGGTTTTGTGTTCATGTGTAATGTCCTTTTCCGTTTCAGCCGTGTTCTGTTCATGTGTCTGGTGATTAGGGTTTACATCTGTTTTGTGTTAGTCTCCTGATTTCTTGGTATATTTAAGTCCTGTTTGTGTTTCATTCTAGCTATCTGTCCATCAAACATCTTAGAGCACCTCACTTGCTCACTTGCT
Source organism: Hemigrammopetersius urotaenia (assembly GCA_037974485.1). Taxonomy (NCBI): domain Eukaryota; kingdom Metazoa; phylum Chordata; class Actinopteri; order Characiformes; family Alestidae; genus Hemigrammopetersius; species Hemigrammopetersius urotaenia. The sequence goes on along the minus strand of JBBPDC010011645.1, from coordinate 5,015 downwards.
TCTAGTTCATGTATCCTGGTGGCCCGTGTGCCCGTTTTTGTTCTGGTTAATAAACGTATCACAGCATGGAGTTCTGGTCTGACGTTTGGTCCTTGTCCCAAGGTAGCTCTCGTCCGAGGGACATCACCTCCCATTATGGCATAAATGAATGTATGGATCTTGGTAAAAATATTGTTTTAAGGGTTGTTCCTGTGACTGTCCTGTACAATACCAAGCAAAAAATATCCTGAAAATGTTAAATGATTTAATACATATCCTGGGTTCTTACTAACAGTTACAATGTATTACCTCAGAAGAGTTTTAAAGGACTCTTCTTGTCAATATAGTGGTTTTTTTTTTTAAAGCACTACAAATACCAGTTGATTATACAAATTATACGTTTTTGGTACCCTCCAACATAATAAATGTGAGTGTCCATGTAATAGAAAAGATGTCATACGCAGTCATGACAGATAATGTCCCTTAATAATAAGGAGTTACCGCTACCAGTAATGCATGACAGGTATTAAATTATTTCCTGTCATGACTTAAAACTAACATGTAATAAGCTGTCATCATCATAGCACTGGTCATGACAATTACTGCTGACGTAAACTTTATGCCAAAACAGATGATGTTATGACAGGGTTATGCCACTGTTACACTGTGGGGTTCAACTACAATGTTATTTTTTTTGCTTTAAATAGCCATACATCTATGCCAAAAACAGTATACCATCCTTTTATTTCTGCATCTATAGGTGTATGTGTGTGTGTGTGTGTGTGTGTGTGTGTGAGAGATGCATAACTTTGTATCAGGGAGCAGACATAAGACGCTTCTCGATCCATTATGCCGCTCATATTGAGATTCATATTCTGAGAAATTGTAAATCAAGGGCATAAAACAACTCTGAAAAAGAGTCTTGTGTTGATTGCATTATTCAGCCTTTATGGGCTTTTTGCGTAGTGAGGGGCCCATTTCCACCTAGTTGCATATTTTAGAGTTGGACGCAGATAGCAGGCTGCACTTAAAGTGAATGGGTTTCCCCCACACCCACTGATTTGATGGCACACTCCCTCCCATCTTTCCGTGCTCATAAACTGAAGCTTGATTCCATGTAAACCATGGTGTGAAACCTCTCACCCATAAATAAGTGGAATTGCTTTTGATAGTGGATGTCGAAACGTGGTTCATGAATTATATGGTCAGAAGAGAGGGAGCTCAATTTTGTACAGGCTCTGATTACATCACATCTCTGAGGATCCCTATCTCACTCCTGCTGTGAGAGTGGGGAGCTGTAGGTAAAAATAATGAGGAAGGCTTTCCCTGGCATTTGCAATTCCTCTCTTTCACGGCAAGGTCGCCAGGTCCCTCCAGCTGAGCTAACAGAAACATTGCTCTAAAGGCAAACAGTGCTGCACCAAAGAAGGATATTAATTTCTAGGTGTAGGCCTTGGAATGTAGATGCAGTTTATGGTAGCAAGACACAGGAACTATACACAAGGCAAACAGTCATGGCAATGATTCAAATGGGCTGGGGTAGCACTAAAATTAATTCATTTACGAGATAGGAGATCCCTGAATGATACACATAGCTCACACCCTCAGTGTAGATTTACAGCCTAATTCATGCTCACATAAAAGAGGGGGATCAATTTACATCTTGACTCAGAATTGCAATCAAACATTCACGGTTGTATCGACTCCTGCCTGGATGTTCACAGTTAGTAGGTCTCTCATGGCTGACATAAATTCAATGGGAGTAATTATATCTGTTTTTTCTTTCAGCTTTGTTGGTTTGCAATTACAAAAATTGCCTAGACTTACAACATAGTTGCTTTGGCAGTCTGAGAGCATTGTCCTGCAAAAAAAAGCACCTATGGTCATAGCATCCCCACAGTGTCATAGAACCCAGTATAGCCACAATTAAAAAGCTTAGAATGCATCTAGTAACTAGTGTTGAAACCATTAAACCACTTGGTGTCATTTTCAGCTGGACACATGCATGAGTGTTCACATGCACACCCATTAGAGTATCATTACAGGATTTCAGAAGCTGTCTGACTCTTCAGATCATTATATATTTTCTTTTCATTATTCTTCACAGCTACCTTCTATTTATCTTTCTTCTTCTTCTTCTTCTTCTTCTTCTTCTTCTTCTTCTTCTTCTTCTTCTTCTTCTTCTTCTTCTCTTTCTTCTTCTTCTTCTTCTTCTTCTTCTTCTTCTTCTTCTTCTTCTTCTTCTTCTTCTTCTTCTTCTTCTTCTTCTTCTATTTCTTCTTCTTCTTCTTCTTCTTCTTCTTCTTCTTCTTCTTCTTCTTCTTCTTCTTCTTCTTAATTTTACCTCATCTTCCATCTGTTTTGTAATTTTGTTGCTGTTTATTGTCTATTTTTAATTTCCTGTTGTTTCACTCAAGATAAATAAAGTTCTTTCCTACCTTATCTTATCTTACCTCTCGCTTTTCTCCCCCCACCTTTACCTCCCCCGCCTCTTCTTTTCCTTCTTTGCATTTTAGACACATTTTCACCCTTCCTTTCCCACGTTTTTTTCTTCTTCTTCTTCTCTTCCCCCTCCTCATTCTTCTTCTTTTGCATCATCTTCTTTTTTTTCTCAGGCATCCTTTTTTCGATGCTACGGCTGACAGATATCCTTAGATCTTATTTGACAGTCATAAATCTCCACCTCACCTTCCTATTTACACATTTAATCAAGAATGTCACGTATCTGAGAATTTCACAACATTCAAAACTCATATCGTCTCATTTTCATGAAATTTGCAACATTTCAGTAAAGTAAGAGGAGTATTGAACAGAGACCGTCTACAGTGATACAGTCTCACAACATTTCTCCTTCCTGTCCTTAGGGTAAAAGCAAAGCTCAGGCAAGGTACTCTCCATCAGTGAGCTACAGAAAAGAGCTACTGTTAGTGGTTGAGCAACACACAAATCAACACATGGATCTCTGTGAACAAGTCAGAACATCAACAGAGCATGGTAAGCAATGTTTTTTTCATGTTCAATTGTTTGATCAGTTAATAATATGAATAATAATAATAAAAACACTAAATAAAAGCACTAAATAAAAACACTAAATAAGTGAATGTGAATGTTGTTCTGAAAGCAAAACCAAGGGCTTTTCTTATTCTTATTTTACAAAAAGGGCCTTCACACCTAAGCTGCCTCAGAAATTAAATCATGAAATGCAAATTTTGCACACTTGTAGCTCAATCTCAAAGAACCACTGAAGCATCCCTAATGGCATTCTTCCTGCAAGTAATAGCTAGTAGGAGAAGTCTTTTGTTCAGATCAAAAGACATTTATGTGAACCATAAAAGTGGAACGGATCAGTTCATCTAGAGACGTTTCAAGTATCACAAGTAGAAATTGATACAGGTAACGTACTAAATGTGATGGTCATATCCTTTTGAATGTCAGTGTCCTTTTTCTAGCTTTCTTTTTTTCACGTTTCAAGGTTTATTTCTCAGTCTTAGTTGTCTTTCTGAAAAGGCTGTGGATGTTTTTGTTGGATATGTTTTCATGCATAATGTGGCAAACTTGAGTAGAAAAGAAGTTTTGACTCCATCCAAACATCCATTACTTAAATGATAGCGTCTTCATGCAGACCCCTTTGTACTTGAGTAGTGATGAGTAGTATTGAATTAATTCTCACGCAAAGGGCTTTATGCAGTAACACATCGCATGTGTTTGTTGGCACAGGAAAATCATTCAGATGTGAAAGCTTGTAAGTGAAAACTGTAAGTTTCCTCCTCACAGCTTGAAGCTTAAAAAGATCTCACTAGTCTGTTATCAGCCACACTGACATGACTGACGTTCCTCATTGTGTCCTATTGGCTAACACATGAGTATGCCACAGTTCGCTCCATCAACATTTCAGCTCACTTTTGTCATGTATTGGTGTCTGTCAACAAGTTTCTAAACCAGTGTATGCATTCACAACACAATCCATTTGGGCTGGAATGATAAACTGGGCTGGAATGATAAAAAGACAAAATGACTGCTTTTTAAATTATTATTATTTAACACAGCAGTTGTACTGTAAATATGTATTCTATCTATTTTCTGGTCCGTCTACCTCATCTTCCCCTGAGTCCAGGGGGTACACAGCTCTGGACATAGGTGTGTGACATCATGGGTTGTTGTGTGTGTGTGGTCGTCGGGTACCTGTGAGGAGCTTCATTAGCTCGTTTGCTGGGTTTCTAGGTACCTAACGACATGTCCATCTGTTTTGTGTTTCAGAAAAATGATTGAGTTTTTGTCTGCATGTGAGTGTGTGTGTTTAAAAGCCCAGATGAGCCACAGAATCATTGCATGTCACAAACTCCTTGGCTCAAAGGGGTTGGGCAACGTTAAATAATCTCAATCTATTATAAAAGACAATTATAAAGGTGAATAAATATAAGGACAAGACAGTTGGAAGAATCTGCAGACGACCATCCAACACCAGAGCAGGTGAAAGAGCCAATGAAACCAATGGTCACAGATTATATCCTCGTTGTGTGAAACCACAGCCCTCATTAACAGACACAAGCCACCCTCCAGCTCCACCTGCAGGTTGGAATACAGCATTAAAACAGCAACTACATATATTCTGGGATAGGGAGGAAGATGGGCTATGCTGTATGGCACAGCAAAGCCAAGACATCACAGTGGTCAATACCATCCTGTAGTTCTGAGTTGGGTTTGTGGTTTGGTAAATGTATAAAAGTTATTACTCTTGTCTTATGTGTGTGCAAAAAGAGAGAGAAAAAGAAACTCGCATCAAAGACTTTCCAGTCACCTACCAGCGGATCTCTCCAGTGGCAGTGGAGAGCTCCTTCAGCCAGCCAAGCTGGGTGAAGCTGGAAGCTTATGCAGTATCTAGCTTTGGTGTTTGACTTGTTTCTCTCTCTCACTGTGCATCTGCAGACGTGAACATGAGAGCTTCGTCTCGTAGAGAGAACCCCCTTTTGCCTTCAGAACTGCCTTAATTCTACGTGGCATTGATTCAACAAGGTGCTGAAAGCATTCTTTAGAAA
>JBBPDC010011608.1:0-13406 GCA_037974485.1 Hemigrammopetersius urotaenia | reverse complement strand
CTAGGGCTTATGTATTGTTGGGTTAGGTGTTGGCTAGTTATTATGTGACAGTTGTTGTATAGATGCTCTGACTGCAGCATCTTGGTTAAATAGTTGACTCAGATTTAAGCTGTTTTTCAGGTAAGAAACAGTTGTGGAGTTCTTAAGCACTGATGTACATTGCTCTGGATTAGAGCGTCAGCTAAATGCCGTAAATGTGTCTTTTTATAAAGAAAGAAGCAATTTTGCTCAATAACTGATATAAAGAATGATTTCTGGGAGTTGTGAAACCAGTGGGGCACAACACCACAAATAATTTTACGTCTTCATTTTTGCATTTGTCTGAAAATCTGATGTTAAATCATTACAGCTTGCCAAACCTATGAAGATGCAGAACTTTGGAAGAACTTTGGAAAGTTAAAAGGAAAGCTTTCAGGGATCAAATCATAACCAGTTATAGCTCTATCACAGACTTGCATGTAGATCTAAGCTTAAAATGAACAATCAAGCTGGGTGGATCAAAGACACTATGTCAGCAGAAATGTCACGCAACATGATCGATCGGCACTTCCCCGTGTTTTGAGATGGTTCGTTCCGGAGGCTGGCAAAATTAAAAAGCAGACTGAACCAAATCCACATGAGAGGAACTTTTCTGTCTGTCCTAATTCCATTTTGACAACTAGCAAAGAGCACTAATCGTTCAGCGATTTAGGAGCAAGCCCATAATTATGGTTTGCGAGACGTGAGCTTTTAAACACACTACAAGCCCTGCTCTGTTCTGACCTGCATAAACAAATTACTCTTTGGGAGGTCCAGACATCAAGCTAGATGCAAAAAAACTGAACTGGAGAAATCAAATCCAGTCAAACAAGACAAATACACACCGGCTGATATACCCAAAGCTTCAATAACAACGTCTGCCAACAACTTGCCTAGTCTGCTTCTAACCACATTTTCACTCACACTTACATGTGACTTGATGCAGTATTTAATTTAGACGATTTTTACACCTTTGTGATCAAATGTGGCCTGAAAATCCCTAATGGGTTTGATGTTTAGTTAAAAAAGGATTGTTTGCATACAGTGATGGCACTGATCTGATGAAGCAGAGGAGAAATACATTGAATCCTTACAGTCCTTTAGAATAACATAAGAACAATCAGCTTGCAATTACTGTACTAGAACTGCAGCCCCTTTATATTGAATTAATTTCTATCAAAAAGTATGACATTTTGGACTCATATGCTTTTTTTTATGAATTAGTTTAAATAAATGAAAATAAAATGCATGGCTCTGTATAAGTCAGGTTGCTGGAGGGTGGCCACATGAAGTGAAGTAAAGTGAGTTAAAGATAATTATTTGAAAGACTCATTACTTTAAAGAAGTGTATATTGGGTCAGATCAGATAATCTAAGGAAAGTGATCTCTCTGTTACAGTCTGACCATAACATCGTCCGGCAGATGACATTAAGTGATAACTGAAAACTCCCATTTTTATTTGTACCAGTGAAAAGATTTGTGATGCACTAATATGGGAATTGTATCAGTTTTAATATCGACATCTGTTCATTTCAGCTGGGCCCTAATCTCTATTTGCTATACAGCAAATGAACGGTGTGGAAAAAAATATTAGTATTAAGGTTAAACTGCTACATATTGCACTACTGTTGCCTTTCAATACTTAAAGAGTCCATAACATCACTTTTCTGGAATTAAAAAAGGCTTGATGTATGTAAATCTCCAAGGCAGAGTAACAGAAACAGCCTATTTAGGAAATAAGGTAAGGAAATATGAATGAATCATGATGAATTATGAACTACACGCCATACAAACATCATGGAAAATGCACAATGTGAGCCATGTCCTTTATAGGTGAAGATTTGCATAAATAATTTGACTTTTGTTGGATTACACCTAGTAACTCACCTGGAGCTGCGATTAGTCACCCTGTCTGAAACGCTGTGATTGGTTGAAGACTTATTGCAGCTTTCCGCACTTTCACATATACATATGTATATTATACAGTTACATTTTATATGGAATTTAGCTGAATTCCCATCAATATTTATGTTACGGAATTAGGAAATTATATTTTTGTTAATAATTTAGCATTAAATGCGTGAAAATGTATATATTGATAAAAAAAATGCAGAGGATATTTGCGGTTTCCGGGTTTCCGCAAACAATTATTAGTTTGATTCTAAGAAAAAATCCACCGTGACCATTCTACAGAAGCTTTTCTGATACGAGTCACATTTACAGTACAAGTTAATGTTCTCTTGTAAACAACTGTTATATCTATAATGATGGGAAGTCTTACACAGGATACCCAAAATACTAGAAAGAAACAACAGCCAAAATAAACACCAGTGCATTTAACTGGGCAGTATTCAGGTACTTTTAATTCATGCATGCTTCTATATGTGCATATATACAGGTCTATTGTTCACGGTCTGCTAATGTCAAGTGAGCACATATAAACATTGACCAGCTCCAGTAAAATACATGGTTAGTTTAGTCTCCTTAGGGACATGGAATCATAGCACACAGCCTAATGGCTACGATGAAATATTAATGATAAACCAAGTGCTGTTGAATATAAAGTGGTTAATATTGTGTACACCGTTTTAGTAAGGCATGGCATGAGATAAAAATAAAAAAAACTTGTTAGCAAATGTTAGCCAGAGGAGCGGAAGACTAGGCTGGGCTGCTGTAGCGACAGCAGGTGGAAAGCAGGAGACGCCTGATGTTTACTTGCAAGAGGAGCTGAAGCCTGATTGGCGAGTTCAGTCCCTTTGAGGTTTATTAGTCTGAGCAGTGGGAGACGGGAAACTCCAGGCCCAGCGCGAACACTAGTTAGCTGTTAGCCAAGATCGAGCACCTTCGTCATTAGCACCATAATAAGCCTTTCTGCTCCCCCACTTAGTCAGCAGAGATATAAGATATGTCCACATCCTTCCAAGCTCTTTCCACAGTGTTTCCTGCTTCATCACTCAGGACTAGGGATGCCTCTCTAGCTGCACTTTGAGTAATTCATCAATTCAGCTGGTAATTTTGATGATTAATTGAGGAATCTAAGCACAAACAGTAAACATTGACTTACAAGGCATGCATAGCTTTTGGAAAACACCTACATTTAGAATATTGTATATTAGAATATATATACATTATGTATAGGAAATATATATATATATACTGTATGTACACTGTGTAGGTAGATAGACAGATAGACAGACAGATAGATTGACTGTAGGGCTGTCACGATATACGATATGACACCAAAATCGCCACACTCAGATCCACAAACCTGTGTCGTGGTGTGAGAGGGCGGAATCACGACACACCCGGCAGATCAAACGTTCCCGTGAAAACAGACACCGCCAGAAACACTGCAAATGCTGTCGAAGCGGCCGGAGTGTGGACAAGAGTGAGGAAAGTAAGATAGTAAAATATTTTTTATAAAAATGCAAATTAATCACTGCCGATTCATTGAAATCGGGTATGTATGTATTTATGTGTTTATTAATTATTTAAAACAGTTCAACTTAATGTAACATCAGACTGACTCCTTCTTTTTTACCCCTCAGCTGACTTGAAATACTAGAAGACCAGAAGAGGTGCAGAAGAAGAGCGCATCACAGTTTAATGGCCCAGTCTAGAGTTTCCCCAGCAGCATCACATCCCACCCCTGAGCTGTTGCGGTGATTCTTGTTTGGAGCTGAACCTGCCCGACCTTTGAAGCCCAAAGTACCAATCACGAAATGGGTCTACAGCTTAGGTCCGGTTGTCTAAAGTACAGGTTGCCACGGTAATGTGGCAACAGGACCACCACCCTACCCCTTTTGACCTGACCCCTGCGGAAACTTCTTCCCGAGCTTTGTTCCCAAACTCTTGAATGAGATTGTCTTTTAGCATGAAAAATGGCCAGGGTGGTCTAAGAGGCTGGCTTTGGTGGGGTGGGGGATTACAATCAAAACCAACACAAGCTGTGACCCAGCAAGACAATAAAGCCTGCAGTAAAGCCCTACAAAAGCCTCTGGCGGTCAGAAAGGGTGCCTATGAGAAGCAGACTGTTTAGAGGTCAGCAGTTTTTTTAACACTGTATAGAAATAGAGGACATACACGGCACAGTGCAGACCAAACAATTACATTTATTTTTGTTTTGTCCAGGATTTGAAATGAAATGACCTGTTAAAAAGCAGAATCTCGGCTAAGAGAGCACAGCAATGTATGTTTAAATCAGCATCTCTATCAGTATGACAACCATTCCCTGCCAGTGTCTGTTAAATTCCTACACAAACACCTCATTCTGCTTTATGTGGGACTGATTACTGATCACCTGAATCACATCTTATTTAATAAAGAAAAGTATAAAAACACTGCTGTAATCAACACTCTCCTCTCACAATGTGACCAGTTGGAGGGTGAAACACTAACAGAAGTACGTCAAAGGTAATTATTGCCATTTTTTAAAGAATGAACAAGAGATTTGTTTCCATTGAATTATTCAAGTTCGCTAAACACGGCATCAAGTGTTTTATTTTGATGTTTTGTCCTTTCCTTTAAATGTATTCCTTAAAAGAACATTTTTTTATTTAGAAATGAGGAGAAATATTGTCAGTAGTTCTTAAAAACTAAGGCAAAGCAGTTCAGTTCAATACTTGCACCTATAAAAGAACATTGTCCAGAGCTGTATTTTGAGTGAATTCTATATGAACCACATTCTCTTTGATTTCTGAGGACCACAAATACTGCACAACTGTCTGCTCAGTTGTTTCTTTGACAGGCGTGTGTCGACGTCTCATTACTTCAGACCAACTAAATATATAGCTAAGTCTATAGCTGATTCCACATATAAAAATTGCATCTAAAACGTATTGCTTGAGTGAGGACCAAAAAAGAGCCATCAATACCAACACGGCTAAAAACTCAAGCTCAGTCGATCAGTGACCTAAAACCCAGCAGACGATCATGACGGAACACTGTTAACTATCCAAGACATAAGGCAGTTTTCCATAGGCACTGAGATGGTACAGAACTTGCAGCACGCTTCGATTTTCAACGTATCTCAGCCTGGTAACTGTGTTTCTGACTAAATTCTCTCCTCAAAGTTTATGTCTGGTCGTCCCAAAACCACGCCCATGGAGTCAAAGCAGCTGATGTTTTTTCTGCCAGAGCTGCTTTTGATATTGGGGTGTTTTATCGTTTATAGTCTTGTTTGACTTTTATATTTTTTCATGGCATTCTGTAGCTGTGCAACAAAAACTGAACCCGGCGATGTTAGACCATTGTCTTTCTGTACCAAATGACTCACGGACCGAAACCGATCCACGGCTAGGTGATTGGGGACCTTTGGTCTAGAATACCTTCACGTTTCTTACACCATTAAAGATAGATTTGGTTTGTGCTCCTGTCTCTTTTGTTCTAGTTTTGATTTCTGTTAGGCCTTCGTGTCTGTTTGCTGTGTTGAAATAAAAGTTATTAATCATGGATGTCTGCATTTGCACCTGCCCTCATTACCAAGAAGGAGAGACATGACAAGCAGACAGTAAAAAACAATGAGCTCTATCCAAGTTGTGATGACATTTCGACCAATCAGAAAGCAGCAATGCAATCACAGCTGGCTTTTGGCTCAGATTCGGCTCGGGTACGCATCGCTTTATTTGTAATGAAAAAGCATTTATTGGCATTACAGCAAGGTTCCTTTTGCTAGAGGAAAGCGCCGAAAGACTACAATTAAAGACAGAGGAACATACCAGCAGGGTCTCTGAGGCAGAAATCTCTGCCAAACATCAAGAACTGAAAAGCCAGGATACAGTTTGCCAGCCTGTAAAAGTAGTGTGGATCTGATCAAAATCCAATCTAAACCACCTCTCATGGTTCACAAATGAACAAATGCAGCAACAGGACACATTCTGAAGTGAACAGAAACATCTTAAGTGCGCAGATTTAACCAGCTGCCTCTAAAACTATATGGTGGTAATTCATCTTCCAAACTGCAGTAGCTGTTTTCATTTTCAGAAATACACTAAACCTGGGCAAGTCAGTGCCATGAAGCGTGTTTACTTATGTACTGTAAGTAAAAGCCCAGCCAAAACAAGCCGAAACTGAGTGCTGTGCATTTAAATTGGGACTGTATTAAGTTGTATTAAGTTCTGAATTGGGTTCAGTATATTATAAGGCTTAAACCATTTTAACACAGATGATGCAGAAGTACTGTGCAAAAGTCCAAACTGTTTAAAGCCATTTATCTGAGCAGTGAAACACACAAGTTAGCATTAGAACAAACATAAACAAACAAGAAAGCATATCAAATAATATCAAGATTTCTTTTTGTTTGTGAAAAGTACTTGAAGTTTTGTGAGCAGGTTAGTAGAACACAGGTTCAGCCCCAGATTTGTGAAACTCCATCAGCAGGTCCTGACTTCATTTATTGAAGTATCGAACGGGCTGAACCAGTCATTTGAGGTATTCAATGTGAATTACAATATAATACTGGCTTTCCATGAGGAGAGGTCTGGGAATGAACACACTGACATATATAAAATGACTACTTACTGCACTATGGTTATTTGTAGATTAGCTTTTTAAAACACAGTCAATCGGGTTTTAAACATAATTTTAAAAAGACATTCGCACAATGCTCTACTTCTTCCCTTTTTAATACATTAAATTTCAAAAATACATAATGGAATGCTGTCCTCAGAGTATTGGTACTGTGTCGTTACACCCCTGAAAGACTTTGAATAAAAAAGCCAGAATGGTTCCCAATAATATTGGGACGCCTTACCATTACACCGACAGGGACTTTAATGACATTGCATTTAAATACATAGCCTTATATATGGGGTTGGTCCCCTTTTGTAGCTATAACAGCTTTCACTCTGCTCAAAAGGCTTTCCTCAAGATTTTGGTTTCATGCCCATTCATTCTGTAGAGCATTTATGAGGTCACACTGATGTTGGATGAGAAGGTCTGGCTTGCAATCTCTGTTCCAGTTCATCCCAAAGGTGTTGGATGGGGCTGAAGGGTTGAAGTTCTTCCACACCGAACTCATTCAGCCATGTCTTTATGGAGCTCGCTTTGCGCACTGGGGTACAGTCATGCTGGAATAGAAAAGGTTCTTCCCCAAACTGGGTCCACAAAGTTGGAAGCATGATGCTGTCCAAAATGTCTTGGTATGCTGAAACAATTAGATTGTCCTTTATTGGAAGTAAGGGGCCACCTGAATTCGATCATTAAAAGGAGTGTCCCAAAACTTTTGTCCATATAGTATACACGAGCATCACGTGCTGAAAAAGCCTTAGACACCTAAGTTATAAAAAATGCTATAATGACCATCCGGGTGTTTCAGAAATGCTTCTGACGCAGATTCACTCACACAAGCACACACACTATACATACACACGCTATCCACACACACAAACACACGCTCTCTCTATACAAACCGTTCACACATACACCCGTCAAAACGACCAGTATATGAACGACACATCTCTCTAAACAGGAGGCTCAGCTTTGACAATGTCAGTGCAACACCTGCATTGACCACCATCAGCAACCAAACATCAGCTTAAATCTCTTTTTAAAACCATAATGACGTTAAAAAAAAACATCTCACATCAGCAGCCAAGTCTGTACTAACAGCGTTTGTATGCAGTGATGCTTAGAGGAGCCCAGGCAGCTCGTTATGAAGAAGTGAGAGGGGAGAAAATATATTATTAACAAATATATAACAGGTGAATTTAACATCATACAAGCCAAACCCAGGGTAAATTACAGTCTATTCCGAAAGAAATACTCCGTCTCGTTTTCCAACCACAGCAGGTCGAGTGACATTGAGGACAGAAATACAAAATAGACAAAAATAAATAAGTGTGGATACAAATAAGTGCTAAAAAAGTAAAGAGAGACTTACGGACTCTGAATGGAGGTAAATGGAGCTTGCAGAATAATCCTTTTCCTTCACAGAGGCAAAGTGCTGGCTGCATCTACAGAGAGGTGTGTGTGTGTGTGTGCGCGTGTATGTCGTTATGCCCTCCGTCCTGCACTAGAACAAGTTGCGCGTTCTGCGCATGCGCCCCCTGCAGTGTGGCTCAGGTGAACGCAACCCATCTGCGCATGCGCAAAAACAGCGAGGACCACGAAGGGTGTGTCTGCATAGGGAGAAAATGTGCTGCTTCATCAGTGGCAGGAAAGTACATCCACTACATGAACAAAAGTATTGGGACGCACCGTTCCGCTTATAAGGACTGCATTTATCATTGCATTTAAATATATAATCTCTCGTAATAAAAAATAATAATAATAATAGTATGGCGTTGCAACGCCCCCCTCCCATTTGCAGTTATAACAGCTTCCACTCTTCTTGGCAGCCTTTCCCCAAGATTTGAGAGCATTTCTGTGGTAATCTGTGCCTGCAGAGCATTTGTGAGGTCAGGCACTGATACTGGACGAGGCATGGCTCACAATCTCTGCTCCAATTCATCCCAAAGATGTTGGATGGGACCAGTCAAGTTCTTCCACACTGAACTCATACAGTCATTTCTTTATGGAGCTTACTCTGTGCACTGTTACACAGTCCTGCTGGAATAGAAAAGATTCCTCCCCAAACTGTGTCCATAAAGTTGGAAGCATGTTGTTGTTAAAAATGTCTTGGTTTATTTGATTTAATACACCTGTATTATTAAGAGGTGTGTCTATGTGGAGAAAAGCAATATGTACACGTGAAAGGTCACTTTCTACTGTTTTCCATTATATACAACCATTATTTGAGTCATCCTAATTTTATAACCATTTGAAATGGATGTTATTTCACTACACTTTCGAATAGTATTTACATTAAATTCATATTTGTGCTATATTCATACTATATATATATATATATATATATATATATCCATATATCCACTGTGTTTATGTCAAATTTTTCAATTTTACAAATAACCACTAAAAATGATTTTGATTTCAGGTTTTATGAAAAAAAAAAATGTAATGTCTTAATAGCAACTTTTATTGACAACTGAATCAGACATGATTGGTAACCTAGCAACCAGCTGTCTCCTGACAAACTTTATATTGTATTTAGTGCTGTAGTTGTAAATGTAATCAAAAGGGTGAACTCTTCTCTCTATGATTCTCTGGGTGTGTTTAAATAATCTTGCGGTTGTAACACTGGACTGCAAGGGATTTGCATGTGGTTGGTATGGAAGCGTAAAGAGGAAAATAGTGTGCGGCGCGAGGAACACCGTGTTTGGATGTGTGAGGTGGTGTGTAGCAGACTGGCAGCGACATTTTCATTTAACGCCAAATTATCAAATTGTGAGAATGAACTCTGTTAGCGCTGGACCATCTGCTTCCTCGAATCTACCTCAAATTTGTACAAATTTTACCTCCATATTTAAATCATGAGGAAGCAGCTTAATCCTCAGCCACACGCAACACTCCCTCAACGGCACAGTCATGCTATTGTGCAAACAGACCAAATCCGCATGCCAGCCTAACAAAAGAACAATAAAAATCCCTGAACAGGGCTGAGAGATCCACAGTGAGGAAAACAATAAAAAGAATTGGATCTAATTCTTCATTAAGTCACGCCATTTTTGTGAGCCATTCAAATTTTGTGTATGATAGAATCAAATCAAAAATCCATATTTTATATTTACACATGCGTAATACATATACATACACACACTAACATTCAAATACATTATTTACACACACACACACACACACACACACATATATATATATATATATAGTAAAAAGTATTGGGGCGTCTGACCATTGCATTCAAATACAAAGTCGGAAGCAATCCTGTAGCATTAAGACTGCCCTGCACTGTAAGTAAGGGGTCACCTGAATTCCGTAATTTAGAGGTGTATCCCAACACTTTTGTTCACAGAGTGTGTGTATTAATGTTAATACGTGAGTCAACTGCATCACACACACCTTTCTGTGAGAGAAAAGAGATATGAGAAAGATGAGAAATAGAGAGTCAGAGAGAGATATGAGGGAGAGAGAAAACTGGGATAGATATTATTTTAGTAGTAATGTAGCAATAGAGACAGGGCGCCCTCTTTTGGCCATTTCCTGAAGTAAAGACTGTGTGGGCAAATTATATTATGTAATGATATAGTATAATAACACAGGTCAAACTCAACAGTGGATTCTGTAGTGTTTTTCATGCTACTTTCAAATCTGTGTTTACTTTTTCCTGCAGGTACAGTGTTTGTGATGAAGCTAGTTCTATACTGCATGATAGTTGGTATAATGATCATATAATAATCATATGCTGAGTGTTTGTGAAGAAACAGTGGTAGCTGACTGACACTGATCATTATGTCTATGCCACAGTGTGGTCTGTCTGACTTCACACTGAAAATACTGAAAACCGCATGCAAGTCTATTGCAAATCTAATATTACTCATAATTCAAAAAGTTGAAAGCAGATCTGAAATCAGCATGAAAATTTGGTTTAGAAAAGTGTTGTGGTTTCTAATGATTACACTTTGTTGCTGCTGTGTAATGAAAAACCAGAAGCACCACACAAAAAACACCACAAACGAGAATTAGGAAAAAAAGTTTAATCTTTTTCCTCCCAAAGTGTTACACGACATTCAAAGAACGTTCTTTTGCTTTGCACGCAAATACCTGATCATGACCATCAAAAAAATAAAATGCCCACAGCAAAAATTATTTTATATATTTATATATAGAGAGAGTATTTTACAAATATACGCCTATTTGTCCATGTGTGTGTCAGCTCACAGAGTGTCACTCTACAGAAGTGCCTCTATGTGGCCAACAGAGAAGTGGAAAGAGATGCGAAATATAAACATATATATCTAGGAGCATTAAAACCAGGCCTCTGGCAAAGAGCCACTGCGGCGGGGGTCCGAGCACTTTTGCAGCGGCATGAAATCACATCATGGTTCCTTGGTGATGAGATGGGATGTCTCATACTGCATATACAGACACATACGCAATATATGTATATGTAGTATATTTTTTTCTGTGGGATGCTATTAAGGTGCTAATAGCACTTTTAATATTGGAAAACCTGAATCTAACTATGAAGACATATAGAACTGCGTCGCGCTCTACTAGAGAAAACATATAAGCAAGTTAATGGGGGAAAAAAGCTTGAACAGCAGCTATTATGAAGCACATCAAAAAAGAAGCACAAGGTAAGGGGGAAAAAAAGAAGCTCATTTCAAACAGAAGTCAAAGAGGTCTGGTCTTTCAATTGTGCAAACACAGTATTCCACATCAGGTTCATTTGGTTTACATCTCATACAAAAACACAGACGTTTCCCCGGTTTAGCAACTGGAATGCAAGGTGGAGGAAGGAGTGGTTATATGGAAAACATAATTGACTCGTCAAGTCCAAGGAGGAGTGAACAAATTGCTGGTCTTTTGTTATGAAATATATATGTGTATGTATATACAGATATATTGTATACGTGTGTGTGTGTGTGTGTGTGTGTGTGTGTGTTGGTCCGTAGCATGGCAGTGCAAGCCTCGTGCTTTTCAAGACCTGACCAAAACCGAGCATGATCGACAGAGAAAGGCACGTTAAAGTCACAAAGATAAGGCCCGGCTTCTTCCCCTTCACACCAAAGAACTACAAAAGTCAACTCGAATGATTCATATCAAATGAGGGACGTGTTAAAGCCACAGACTAAAGGATTTGTCCTCCTTGCTGTTGATTCCGTCCACGTTTCCAAAAGCTAAGACAGCAAAGGACGTACTGTATTTTTCACAATCCAATATGGACACCTGTGACGCATTGGTCCATATTATAGAATCCCAAAAAGCCCCAAAAAAGAAAAGGAGCGTCCCGAAGGGATACGAGGGTGAATAAAGGGGTTGATTATGATTGGATAAACTCCCAAAATCTCAGATTGAAGAAGAACCAGCTCTGGGCTCCAAGATCAAAAACAGTGAACACAGCAATTGAGCTGTCCATGCTCCGCCCACAGACGTGATCTTTAGTAGCTTCTGTTGAACTTGCTTCACAGGAGAGCAACTTATTTACCATTTTATTTGTCACAATACAAAAACGAAGTGTGTTCATAGCTAGGGCAGGTCAGATTATTTACTTATTTCATGTTTTAACATTAGTACAGCGGTCAGTTGGTGCCGTTGAGTAGTGGATAACATCGCTACTTTCCAAGCAGGAGAGCGGGGTTTGATTTCTACCCTCTGTGACTCACCACCCTGCACCATTAGGAGTCCTTGGGCAAGACTCCTAACATTATATTCGCTTACGTGCTTTTGTTATGCACAAAAAATGTATTTTTTTTAGCTGCTAAATGTAAAGTGAATGTTTCTGACATGGTAAATTTGAATAGGTTATGCCTATAGCATGACATTTTAAACTGGTCCTCATTTTCTCCTCTCACATTCATTTGGTAGAATAATTATTCACTAAAGCTTTTCAAGCTTACAAAAGAAAGCGTTTGCAGGCACAGCATAAACAGGTCAATTCATACTGCAGTACTTCAACCCTTTCTGGTACGTAAGGTATGGAAGAACATGTGGAATAAAGGTGAGGAGGATGAGGAAGAAGTGATTGTGGAATCGTGTTTGTTTTTGTCTTAGACACTGGGGGTGGGGTTACATTCATGGAGCCTCTTTTTTGTACTCGCTATTAGATTTGTCATATACCACAAAGTGCATGTCTTCTGATTTCGAAAGAATATCTCAACTCCCACAAACGTTTAAAAAGAAGAAGAAAACCCTTCTCCCAGACAAAGAGAGAGAAGCACTCCTTTAAAACCCAAACGAGTACAAAGAGTAGAATCGAGAAAAAGATAAATATTTCTTTGTTAGGCTTATCTTTCTTTTACACATCCCACACTCATCTTTTCTTTACATTTTCCTGACAGGTTTAGTGTCCTGGAGTGAAAAAAGAGACAGGACAAGAAGGCTTTTTTTTTTCTTTTCTTTTCTTTTTTTTTTTTTTTTAAGTTTTTGTATTTAAAGAGTGCTTGGGCGCCTTCTAGCCTCCTCTCCTTTCCGGACGATACCACCTGCCTTAATTATGAGAGGTTTCATGGATCAGTGCTCCTCTAGCCAGGATGGTATGTCTCCTCCAGGCATTTTCAGTTTGATGTGGAACTGTTTGAGCGTCTGTTCCAGGTGCTGCTGGTTCCCAGCGAAGTACGCGGCGATGGCGTTGTGGAAGAGGATCAGCTGATTGTGCAAAACTTTCACCTGAACACAAGACGAAAAACAACACATTTACATACATATATACACACACATACAGAACAGGAGAGGTGGAGAGTCCACTTATAGGAGCATGGGCGTCGTTAGGTCTATTTTGGGGGCCTGAAGCCCCCCCAAAAATGATCCCAAGCCACCCTAAATATATAGTCATTATTCTACTATTTTCAAATTATATATCCAAACATTTCATA
>JBBPDC010011586.1:0-13412 GCA_037974485.1 Hemigrammopetersius urotaenia | reverse complement strand
TTCCATCAGCAAGGGCACTGAAGATGAAACGTGGCTGGGTCTTTCAGCACGACAATGATCCCAAACACACCGCCCGGACAACGAAGGAGCGGCTTCGTAAGAAGCATTTCAAGGTCCTGGAGTGGCCTAGCCAGTCTCCAGATCTCAACCCCATAGAAAACCTTTGAAGGGAGTTGAAAGTCCGTGTTGCCGAGCGACAGCCCCAAAACATCACTGCTCTAGAGGAGATCTGCATGGAGGACAGGGCCAAAATACCAACAACAGTGTGTGAGAACCTTGTGAAGACTTACAGAAAATGTTTGACCTCTGTCATTGCCAACAAAGGGTACATAACAAAGTATTGAGATGAACTTTTGTTGTTGACCAAATACTTATTTTCCACCATAATTTGCAAATAAATTCTTTAAAAATCAGATTTTCTGGATTTTTTTTCTCATTTTGTCTCTCATAGTTGAGGTATACCTATGATGAAAATTACAGGCCTCTCTCATCTTTTTAAGTGGGAGAACTTGCACAATTGGTGGCTGACTAAATACTTTTTTGCCCCACTGTATAAAAAATTCCTCTCATTCCAGAAACGAGAAGAGAAACGAAAGACACCGCGGCTGTTTATCTAGAAACTCGTCGCAGCAGGTTCACACTGGGCCTACCTGCTCTGCCACTCGGTAAACCTCGGCCCTGTCGCTGCAGTCCACCCGGTACCACCGCACCGTCGCCGCCCCCCTGTCTCTCGCCACACGGGCCGTCTCCTGCACCCCCTCCTCGTTCACGTCCCACAGCACCAGGGCCACGTCCAGGCCGGCCATCTCCAGTGCCAGGAGGCGGCCGATCCCGCTGCCCGCCCCCGTGATCAGCACCGTCTCCCCGGCCACGCTCTTCCTGAACGGGACGAACGCTTTCACCAAAGCTTCCAGGAGGTAGAAGATGGACAAGACCACCAACCGCAGCGTCTCCAGCAGGAAATTCATCGTGAGCAGACTTGAAAACCAGAAAAACACAGACCATTCACACAGTGCTATCCAAAAACAGCAACAGGATCATTTCAATATGTTGAGATTTAATCCTTTATATTGTTTTGTTTCTATATTCAGTATCTTTACATTTACATCATTTAGCAGATGCTTTTGTCCAAAGCAACTTCCATTCCCTAACTACAGGGGACAGACTCCCTGGAGCAACTTGGGGTTAAGGGTCTTGCTCAGGAACCCAGTGGTGGTGTGCTGAAGGTGGGATTCGAACCCATGACCTCTTGGTCCAGAGGTATCCTACCCACTAGGCCATCATCACCCCATCTTTAACCTTAAAATTGAATTCTACACTTTTAGGCTTAATGATCACTACAATATCTTATAAAAGGTATATCTTACATAAAAATGACAAAAGCAGGGGAAAATGGCATTTACTCAAAGGTCGGGATGTTAAGATGCAGTGCTTTAATCCAGAGAACCATTCTCTGGGTTTCCTTTCCATATTTATATGTCCTGTCTGTATATTCAATTTTACCCAACTGTGACAACAAAATGGAACGTAACACCCCCAGACTGTAGGTGAGGACAATTTTAAGGTACTATGAGAAGAACCAAAATCAGAGGAGAACGTTAGAAAATCAAAATAAAAGTAACTAGTAATGTAGTAATTGTATGTTACTCTACAGCAAAGGGCCCTGAATCAGGTCCTGGAAGGTCTGTGTCCTCAAACCGTGGTAAAGAACAGGTGAGCTGAACCAGGTGTGCTAGAGAAGGTAAACCACCAAACCGGGCTGGACCCCTGATCTGATCATTAACAACATCCTGGAGAGGCAAGTTCTAATAATGCTGGTCTACACGAACTCATTCTGGTATAATAAACCAGAACCACTAAACACCTTGTTGTCCGGGTTGTTCTTCCTAACGCAGTAGGTGAACACCAGTAAATGTGAGACTGTAGGTCACTCCAGACCAAATACTGCACACTAAAGAACATTAAGAGCTTAAAAATGTTTAAATGTAGGCTTGGAGATAAAGTACTGAAGTCTCTGGATGATGAGGTGCATGATCCACAACCATCTCCACAATGCAGAAGCAGAAGAATAAAGCTGATTAAGGGCTGTTCTGAACTCTGGAGGAGGAATACAGACACTTATGAAACCCTGGAGAAGAGAAATCCCACGCTGGGATCTGCTCACCTCCTCTTCTGGCAGATACAAACTCCAGCTTGATCTTCAGTCTGCGAAGACCTCGTGCTCCTCGCTAAGATCCCCCCAGGTCACGACCTTCTCCCGTTCGAGGAAGCGTGTGGTGAAACCAGGTTGAAATCTCGACCTTCTTGCTCTCCTCAAACACCCGACTCCCCTCATAAAACTACATTACCCACAGTGCCTACCTGGGTCACGTGACCCATCCCAGCACACCTACACTGCGAGGGCTTCTGGGTGTTCAATTTAGCAAACACGATGCTGATTTCTCAGTAAATGCACACATGACTCTCTCT
Source organism: Hemigrammopetersius urotaenia (assembly GCA_037974485.1). Lineage (NCBI taxonomy): Eukaryota > Metazoa > Chordata > Actinopteri > Characiformes > Alestidae > Hemigrammopetersius > Hemigrammopetersius urotaenia. The sequence goes on along the minus strand of JBBPDC010011586.1, from coordinate 10,943 downwards.
CTCTCTCTCTCTCTCTCACTCTCTCTCTCTCTCACTGTCTCTCTCTCTCACTCTTTCTCTCTCTCTCTCTCTCTCTCTCACTCTCTATCTCTCTCTCTCTCACTCTTTCTCTCTCTCTCTCTCTCTCTCTCTCTATCTCTCTCTCTCTCTCTCTCTCTCTCTCTCTCTCTCTAAGAGTGAAAACACAGCTTAATACAGGACAATGACTTAACACCCATGATATAAAAACAAAGTTTTTAAGCTTCCACATTTCCTTAAGTTTTGAAGACAGTGGTGTCTCCACAACTTACTTAGCTTTTGTTTCATTAAAAGGGTGGAAACCGACCCCACGGCAGACAGGCACTCATGTGTACAGTAATCTGCAGACCATGAGGGTGTGGTGGAGAATTGAAAGATATAAAAAAAAATAGAAAGATAAAATGTCACCGTTTTATTCAACTGGTGTGCTGGGCTCTGTACAGTTCTTATAGGCCTCAAATTCAACACCCACTTTTCTAATACAACCCACTGATGGAGAACTCCACCTCCTTGTTTCAACCAGTAATTACAGGACTAGTTTATCTTCTAATTAATATTCAGTCGACATCTTCAGTTTTATCACCTAATTTGCTTAACCCCAACCTCATGGCACCTCTAGTCTGGCCTGCAAAGACACTTGTGTGTCCAGTTTGGCATTCGAGGCCATCTTACACAGTCTCATCTTCACCTTAAGGGACCTGTGGGGCTTTCCAAACCTTTTTTCCAGACTCTAAAGGGAGACCGTTTTAAGGAAAACTAAGGTGAAAAGTGTACAGATTAACAGGTAAAACTACAGATTATTCCTCTTACTTTTTAAAAGTTGCCCCTTAAATAGTCTCCTGAATAAATTCCGTATGTTTAAGATTAAGGGGTTTCACACTCGTACCATTTAATTCAGGTTAAGGGGTTTGGTGTATTTTCAGGGGTAAATGAAAGGAGGGTTAAGCAAATTTTAAGTACATTGTGTTTCGTAGCGACTGTACCGGGTATTTGGTCAGACATGAGTTTAAACTTAAGGGGCTTTTACGTTAAAACCCATATAATTGTGCAATGCCAATCAGTAAAATACCCCTTCAAGGGTAGCAGCAGTTCTAGACCAGTGTAGCTTGGTGTGATTTTATGCTTGGACCCCCTGGTGGTTAAGGTTAGTTTCCTCCCTTTCAGTGACATTAAAGCTGCAACAAGCAGGTCTTCCCATTCACAGGAGACTAACACACTCACGCACACACACACACACACACACCACGGACACGGTGGTTTCTGCAGTCAGATGAATTTATTGTACTCTGTACAGCTGAGGCTGCTTCGATTTGAACAGAAGATGAAAGCACTTGAAACTCAATGCAATACTCATCAGCACTAACGAGTATGTCTAAGTGAAGAAAACACCACTTTAGTCGGCAAATAAAATAAATAAATTAGGACCAGCTAAATTCAGAAAACAGAGCAGCACCTGCAAACACTTGCAAACATCCACTAAATGGTGACCATCTGTGAGTCTCTGGGATTTCTGTACAAAAATAGGATGTAGACATAGACACTGTGGACCCGAAACACACCGCTGAACAGACGAAACAGAAAAATACATCAGCAAAGCTCCTCAAAAGAAGAAGTTTGGCATGTGTTTATAAAAAAATAAAACTAAACGAAAGTACAGTGGCAAGCTCTGCACATATTTGGGCTTTGTTTTGCGATGAGTGTCCTTTCGAGAACTTCACGGCCGTCTATCAGTCCATGAAGCCTCCGTATCTCTTGTCGGGCACTGCCGTCTCTCCTCCGTTCTCCCAGCGCTTGTAGACCCCGTAGCGCCTTGGCTCGTCCTGCCACTGCGGCCGGCCCACCCGGCGCATGAAGCCTCCGTAGCGTTTTTGGAGGTCCTTCCCGGCCTCCTCAGGTCGGATTCCTGACCTCAGGATCTCCTTCAGGAGGTCCAGCTGCTCCTCTGAAGTGCCTTGGCCGTCATCCTTCTTCATGAAGCCTCCGTACTTCTTACTGGGGCTGGGCGAGATCTGAAATAACAGAATTGTTACAATATTCTCTTGTTAAAAAGGGAGCAGACTCGAAGAGATGGTAATGCACTTGCAGTTTCAGGCCATGGCCCGCACCCACTAATGTCTTGTGCAAGCAGAACCCTCAGAACACGGATCCATGCTGGAAGCACAACCAACAGTAAATTGTTGTCATACAGCAAAACAGCTTGTGTTGGTGCTCGTGGTGTCAGGTGTCATGTTGAGCTTTGTTTGGTCTTCCTGTATCACATTGAGTCAAAGTGACTGTAATTTAAAATTGTAAAATTGTAACATGTAACAGTAAAAACCACCACTGGGGTTTAAAAACGCAAATGAACATAAAGAATAAAAACGAAGAAATCAGAACTTCAGAAGAGTCTCCGCCCACAAGTGGGTGGGAAAAACCCACAGAGGGAGGGGCTCCGGAGAGCGGCTGAGCAGCAGCGCGCCAAGAGAAAGAGCCGCAAATGGCGAGAGTGTAGACGAACCAACACCGGTTCTAGACCGTTCTACACCATTTATATTTACTGAAATCAGAGTTTACTGATACACTCTGAGTTCTGAGGGTAAACACCTGTTCTAGACTGTAGTATACCTTTAATATATACTATATGATATAATGTTTTCTGGATTTAGTATTTGAAGAGCTGAATTTAATTTAATTAGGCCTCTGCTGTGGTATGGAGATTTAGGGTTAACCTGACTGGTCCTTTATTATATTATTCGGGACTCACCTCGTCCAGACGGCCGCTCTCGGCCGAGCCAGTGACCCCGCTGACCTCCGCGGCCTTCTTCATCATGAACCCTCCATAACGCTTCATGAATCCTCCGTACTTCTTTGCCAGAAGGTGCTCTGCAGTCTCTTCCTCCGGCTTCAGGCCATCGGCGCCCCCTCGCTCCTCCTCAGACAGGACGTCCCGGCAAAGCTCCAGCCTCCTGGGGACCTCACTGCCCCCACACTCCAGCGTGCAGGTCTGAGGGACCCAGGGAGGTCAGGACAGAGATTATGGGTCAGATTTAAATAAGATAATGGTAAAACTGAACAATATAAACATTTTTTCATTAGTGATGTGTGAAAAGCTGAAAGGAAAAAAACTTTATTACATAATTATGACAGTTTGATCAACAGGAACTGTGGGGAGGCACTTTCTCCACCAGGTGGCATCAGTGGCACAACCTTCAGCTTCATTAGAGCTTCAAGCACTAAAGATTCCGAAAATCTATTGAAACTGATTCAGATGTAGTGTTAGTGATAGTAGTATTAGTGTATTATTATTAGTAGTAATAGTAATATTAGTAGTGTTATCATTATTTTTATTAGTAGTAGTAGTGGCATTAGATATATTAGTAATGTTATTATTATTATCATCATCATCATCATCATCATCATCATCATCATCATCATCATCATTATTATTATTATTGTTGTTATAAGTCTGTAGGACCCAGAAACCCACTCACTGAACTGTTAAGGTATTCTTGGTTTATGCTTGAAGGAGCTCCTCAGCTCGTGGAGAAAATACCTGGTAAACTTTTGTTTATCCACTCTGCTGTCCAATCAACCGCCCATCAGAATCAGATGTGCTTCAATTGTAGCTTTAAAGAGCTGCTAAAACCACTCTATGCTCCAGGGATTCGAACGCACAACCTTCTGAGTCCAAGGCAAACTCCCTAACCACTAGACCACCAGCTGCCCAATAAAGCGCTGACTTAGGGTCAGTTAACTCAATGCATGCTCATTAGTTCAAATGAACTTCAGGATAAATATATTCGTTAGAAACAGGCGGTTAAGAGAAGTGAATAAAATACCAAATATCAGACTGTATTGTATCTTAACATTGTTACTGTATATCATCAATCAAATAACATGTTTTTCTGTGAACATCCTCTACTTTGCCCCCTTTGTATTGAATTTGGCTGGTTATTAAATATCTCTGGTTAGGTCAAATGAACTTCAGGATAATGATATTCATTAGAAACAGGAGGTTAAGAGACTAGAAAGTTACACCAAACTATTAAGGCAAGCAAAATACTAACTTTATCACGGGTTTTACTTTATTTGTATTTATTTTTTTAACGGACCACTATGGAGAAGTGTTTTTGACTCTGTTTGCCTCAATTTGTTTTAAAATCCTCCAAGAATGAGAGAAAAGAGAACCACTGTGGATCTGAGGAAGATATGGATTCCACAGGAAAAAGGAGAAATGAATTCAGGAGGAAAGCACAAATCCATCGCACTGAAAGCGAGTAAACGGGACTGGTTGAAACTGATGGGAACGCTACAGGCCAGATCATTTGCAGGAACAGTTTGCATAATCACACCGTCCCGGACCCTCGGAGCGCGAGGAACCCAGCCGAGAGAGCGGCTGCCCAGCCCCTGCAGCCAATCAGCTCCAGCTCCCTCCTCACCAGTGAAAACCTACGGCATCTTATTCCAGCAGATTCAGCCTTTATTCCATCAACCCTTATTAAAACTGTGATGCTGAAATGTTTTCATTTACGCTTAATTTTACACCACCATAATAAAATGTATTATTTGTAATATTATCTATATTTCTTATGCCTAAATAAATTCTGTTATTTGTCAGTCTATTATTACTCATTTTAATATAGTCTATTATTATAGGCATTTTTCTGTTACTGAATCATTTGAATAAGGTCTGTTATTATTACTAATTATTATCATTATATTATAATATAATAATATTATAATATTATTATTATTAAGTCTACTTATGGTAATAAGTATAAGTATATTTATATTTTCTTGAACAAAGTTTATTATTGTATTTGTTGTAATAAACTGTATTATCATGTCTATCTATATGAATGAAGAATTATTTGTAAGTTTATTTAAATAAAGTCTGCTATTATAAGTCTAATTATTATAATAAAGTCTGTTATTATAGGAGTATTTATTACAATTCAGTGTAATAGAAGTGATTTCTTTTAGATAGATAGATAGATAGATAGATAGATAGATAGATAGATAGATAGATAGATAATACTAATAAAATGATTATGTATAATGTACAATTCATCAATTCATCATTGTATTCATTGAGTTCCATGAACAATAAGTGAATAAAATACCAAATATCAGACAGTTTTGTATCAATATTGTATGTTACTGTATATTATCAATTAAATAACATGTTTTGCTGTGCACGTCCACTACTTTGCACACTTTGTATTAAATTTGGCTGGTTATTAATTATCTCTCATTAGTTCAAACGTTCCTAACAACAATTCAGGATAATAATATTCATTAGAAACAGGAGGTTAAGAGAATAGAAACCAGACTTTTGTTTGACTTGCTGCTAGAAGTTCTGTTACCCCAAACTATAACTTTTTCAAGGGTTTTTACTATTTTATTCTATTTTTAATAGACCATTAGGCTCGTTTTGCCTCATTTTTTGGTCTAAAGCTCCAAAAATGGGAGAAAAATACAATTTGTCTAGTTTAATTTGGCTAGTTTAACACACAGGAAAGCATTAAATCTACCAAATGTCCCATAACTTTGAAGTTTGTGTTGATGTTTGTGTCCCATTAAGCTGATAATAATGGTGCGGTAAAGCATTCAGTCAAGTGTGTTCTTCAGAGGATGCGTTCCCAGTTACACTACCGAAGGGGTGCCAAAGCTTTTGCACACGGCCCAGTCGTTCTTATGCATATTCGTTTTTCAGGGTTTATTCGTAGAGGACCTTTACTAGATCAGTGACAGCCTCCAAAAAGTGCTGCATTCATTGGGTGTAATGCATGCAATGCGCTGGAGTGGAAGGTGGGGCTGGAAGTGTGTGGAGGGGGTGAGATCTTACCCCAGAGCTGCTTTCCCCTCGCTGCTCCAGGAGGCTGAAAACGCAGAGCGCGCACCGACGGGAGCATTCACCTCGCACCGAAACAGCCAGGCAGCTCAGAGCCAGCAGCCGGCACACACTCACACCCAGAGCCATGGAGCTGCAGGACAGGGGGCAAAGTATTTCTCACTCGTCTATGGAGAGTCTGACCAGGACCAGAAACTTGATTACAGAGAAGGAGAGATGGCACTGAAGCCCTGTCTGGAAAATCACCTAAACAGGTGTGTGTGTGTGTGTGTGTGTGTGTGTGTGTGTGTGTGTGTGTGTGTATGGGAGGGTGCATAATAAATAGTCACTGTAGTCCAATAACAATACATTTACAGGCAGTTAAAAGAATAGTACAATATATTTCAGTCTCAATATTAATCTACCACACGATACATTATTGAATAAAAACAGAAAACCTGTTGATCCAAACGCATTCACAATAGAAGTCTTTAAGAGCTTCTCAAAACAGAATATTCCTTGTTTCTGTGCCAGACGAGGTTCTAATTCATGACCACAGTGTATGAAGCAAAATCAGCAAAATACATAATGAATGCAAAAATGATACAATAACAAAAATACAATACAAAAATAATACTGTATACTAGAACTAAAATCATGTACAGAATTGTTTTAAATGAGGCAGATTATCTTAAATGTCCCTCCACTGTGCAATGTTTGGCTCAGTTCTAAATAATTATTCTAATATTTTCAGTTTTTAAACACAAAATTACCTGTTCAGAGTTCTTTCTGTTCCTCTCTTTGGCAGCCACAAGTGGTTTTTACCCGTATTTCCCCCTCGGAAGACCTTTTTCTTGGAGCAGGAGCCGACTGGGTGCACCACGGAGGAACTGGTCTCCTCTTGCTACTGAAAGAAAAAAAAAGATCAAAGGCTGCGAGCTGCTGCCGGCGTCTGGGAGCTCAGAGCTTCACTCTGCCACTGTCCTGTGTGGACATGATTGACAGCAGCGGGGCTTTAAGCTGAAACCCTCCTGTGATGTCACAGCTCACGTCCTCGCACCGTCAGTGGAAATGCTCAGGCGTAGCCTGACGTTTGCCGTCACTTGTTGATGGATTAGTAATGCCTGTATTGTGTTTGATGCCATTTGTGCAGAGTGACAGAAAACTCACGCAAACTGTGGCTAACCCAACTTTGATGAGTCAAATGATGCCAGAAGTGCCAAACAAAGTTCCCCTGGTTCACAGGAGCATGTAGAGATGAAAGAATAGCGGCCCCAGAACAGAGCCCTGAGGGACGCCACAAAACTATGGATGCAGCAAGTGCCAAGATCGACTTAACATTCGTGACATAATATTCATAATCATACAATCAACTGTAGGGTTGAGTTGATTAAAACCTAAAGGGTTAAATGGGCATATCTTTGCTGTTCTCATATCTCCAAAGTGCTTATTTACTTACCAGAACAAGTATTTATGGACAATGTTGTTGGTTTATTCTTCATGGCATTTTAAAAGAAAGCAGGACTGTATTCTGTAAAAAACATATTTGTAATGTTTGTTTACTGAATTTATATATGAGATAACAGTCCTGGTCAAAGTCCAGGTCTTTCAGTTCAGTACTGACCTACAGTTGTTAGTGGTGATTTAGGATATCGATCAAAATTTCAGGACTCAACTAAAATTTTATGAGCTATATTAAGACCTTGTTAGACAGGGATTTGTCCTGAAAGACATAGCAATGTCATCAGCCCATCTGTTAAAGTGCAAAACCAAAGTGAGTTCAGTTGGAAATAATTAAGAGTGCTATTAGTTCATTCAGCTTTGTTCGTGCAACATTTTAGATTCTATAGGTGTTCATTCAGCAGTACTGAAGCGCATTCTACAGGTGTTAATTCAACACCAGAGTGAGGATGATCTGATTCAGTATCAGCATCATTCCAATACCAGCAGGAAATTCAGGATTAGACACTGGCAGAAAACAGAAAATCTGTGAAATTGCAGGACACCTCATTCTCACCATCATCTGGACGACCTGATAATTAAATCTTGTTTTTCTTTTCTTTTGGTTTTGTAAACTTGATAGACAATCAGAGAACTGGGTAAACCATCCAGGAGGTCCAATATAGGCTGGAGTTTAGATTTAGTGACCCTCCTGCAGTATTGATGTGTTGCTAGTAATTTCAGAAAGATTTCAAACAAAATTGGTGCTGATAAAAAAACAGAGGGGCAGTAATGAAAAGGCGGGGGACCTTCAGGAAAGTTCAAGTGTGATGTGGCTCAATAACGCAATATAGCAGCACACACCAGCAGTAAGAGCATGAAAAAGATGCACTATATACCAAGTGGGATTTTAATGACATTATATTAAAACCCATAAACTTTATTATGGCGTTGGTCACCCTTTGCAGCTATAACAGCTTCCATTCTTCTTGGAAGACTTTCCACAAGATTTTGGAGTTTCTGTGGGAATTTGTGTCCTTTCATTCTGTAGCATTTATGAGGTCAGACACTGATATTGGATGAGAAGGTCTGGATCATAATCTCCGTTCCAGTTCATCCCAAAGGTGCTGGATGGGGTTGAGATCAGGGCTCTGTGTGGACCAGTCAAGTTCTTCCACACTGAACTCCTCCAGCATGTCTTTATGGAGCTCGCTTTGTGCACTGGGACACAGTCATGCTGGAATAGAAAAGGTTCTTCCCCAAACTGGGTCCACAAAGTTGGAAGCATGGTGCTGTCCAAAATGTCTTGGTCTGCTGACGCATTAAGATTGACCTTCACTGGAAGAAAGGGGTCTTGTCCAAGCATATAATCACAATATGCATCTCTGAGCTCATCACAGTACAGTAGTGTGCAAATCTTTAGACACCCCATCCAATGACGTGTTTTGTTGACCAGCTTAGGTGTTGAAGAGAAGGGAAAAAGACAACATGACAGAATATCAACAGATGCTCCAGATTGAGGGATCGGTTTCAGTAGTGGACTTGACAGAGCGGTCTAGTGCTGACCCTAGTCTACACATAATTACATTTTGACACTGCAAACAGCAGCTGATATTTTTAAAATAAATTGTAAAAAATGAAAATAAAAATGGCTGATATGTTCCTGTACTGCATGTGTTCTTATTTACTGTGTGCTGTGGAGCATCTCTGGTAACTATGTAACTTTCATGACCGTTTGTGATACAGGCTGCTCACACACACACACACACACACACACACACACACACACACATACTCCACGTAAATGTCGAGAGCTACTCAGATTTAGCCCCGTATCCCACATCATCACCTCTATTGTTCAGGCCGAGAGACCCACACGGACACAGAACCCGACGCTGGGTTCGTCCCGAGCTGAACCTCACGTGGGCCTCGCCCCATTCCCTAATTGCTTTCTGATTTACAGTGATGGGTTGTGTGCGCTTGCGAACAAAGCGATATGATGATAATGAAGTTTCCACCTGGAGCGGCTCCTGCAGCCGCGAGAAAGCCCACAACGCTTACGCAACTCTCTCATGCCGATTAACCAAATTACTCCAATTATCTTTTTCTTATTTTTGAGATGAGATGAGAAGTTTAATGGCACTTTCTAACGCTATCGCTCTGAGGCGAGATGCACCAGCGGGACAAACTGTTAGCATGCTAACGCATGGCTGTGCCAGGCTGTGGTGGCGTCGGTTTCAGATGGAACTCAAGCAGAAAAGAGAACAGATGAAAGCGAAGCTGCTTATGCAACATCCAAAAGTGTGGCTCAAGTTCATTTAACCCCTGCAAGTACTCAGACAAATCCAGGCCGCATTAGTGCATGTGTGTGATGTTTGATCATGATTTAAATCTGATGGAAAAGTTCTTGCCAGTTTTGTCAAATATAAGAACATCCTCAGTATTGCAGTGTTCATTCAGGATGTCAATCAATTGGTAATTTAAATCAAAGATATTTTTTGTTGCCTTCATCATCATCATCATCATCATCATCATCATCACCATCAGAACTGGTGTTTACCCTCAGATCTCAGAGTGTATCAGTAAACTCTGATTTCAGTAAATACAACCGGTGTAAAACAGTCTAGAACCGTTGGTTCTTTGCTGCTCTTTCTGTGTGTTCCTAAAACCTAAAATAAAAATTTTTTTTTCATTTTCCATTTGCTGTATGATGGTGATTTAGCATTTGTTGCTCTTCTAGCATGCATCCATGGTGCTTGTGTTCTAAGGGTTAAAAGTTATATGGAGGATAATCAGAATTACAGCTTTGACCTCATATGCCTGAGACCGTTTACTGTCCGGAACAGCCGCTCGAGTTTAAACAGTAAGCGAACTCCACTTCCTCATCAATTAAAAAGTGATATTGTTGTAATATTGCAGGAAATTGTCAGCTAGTATATAATTCACCCTAAGACACAAGACACATTAAACAGGATTATCTGTTATGGGAAGTAAGACCTAATTACAATATGAGGCACTATATTGAATATAATATAGTATAATATAGATCCGTGTTCATTCGACTGAACAAGCTTCATCAGACTGGATGCATGAATAAAGCACTTTCACAAATAATGGAGATAATTAGTGTAGCAGTGAGAATGAATTCAATGTGAATTACATTTTCATAATGGAGATAAGTTTCTTTAAAATTTACTGAACAATTCCTCGCGTACATTGTGAAGGATGTTTGGGTTATTCGAGGGGGATGCATTTATTCACCCTTAACTAAGAAGATCCGACAAAATAATCAACTGTAATTTTACCCACCAGTACCACTTAATTGCTTAAGTTAAACTGAATTACAGTCCGTTAGTACTAAGTATAGTAACATTAGGTTGATAATACAATACAACAAGCTCGTATGTCATTGTTGGTATTAAGATTACTAGACATGCTGGTCAATACTAGTAAATTCTTCAAGTTAAAGTAAATTACTATTGATGTAACTGGGTTATTAATACTACGTGTATGTCATGACCAGGGGTGCGAGCCCCCGGTCATAACTTTCCTCTAAGAGAACGGGACGGACAGAACAGGCAGGGTTCCATGGTACAGTTTCAGGCTGTTTATTTAAAGTAACAAAAAAGCAAAGAAAATAGGCGCAGTGGCCTCCTTGGTCAGAATCCGAGCA
>JBBPDC010011577.1:0-10736 GCA_037974485.1 Hemigrammopetersius urotaenia | reverse complement strand
CCCCCCCCCCCCCCCCCCCCCCCCCCCCCCCCCCCCCCCCCCCCTCCCCCCCCCCCCCCCTCCCCTCTCCCACCTTTTGACCAGAGCCCTATACAACTGTAATGCTATTGAAGAGCTGAAATTAGGAGAGCAACCTTATTTTTATGAGCTTTTTTGTTTTACACCAATAAAAAAGCGATAGTTATGAAGTATTTTTGTATTATTTTTCTTGGTGAAACATTGTTTCGTCTGTAGTCCGCCACTGATACAGTGTGGGATTTCTAGGACCTTTACTGTTTTAATTCAAAGTGTGAGGCCATTTGTTTACCTGTTACAAACAAATTCATCCAGATTCTTGGTAAACGTAAGACAGAGTTCCTCAGGGGTGTATTCTAGGCCCTTTACAATTTTATTTAAATGTTTGTAGCCATTCCTTTATTAAATAGATTCATCCAGACATCTCATACATATAGGGTGAAATGCCACAGTGGTCTGTTCTTTCACTGTTTTTATTAAAATTTTGATGCCTTTTGTATAGCCATTATTAAACAGAGTCCTCAGGAGTATTATTCTAGATCCTTTACTGATTTAATAAAAACTTTAATGCCATTCTTTTAGCTGTTATTAAACAGATTTAGGATAGAGCTCTTCAGGTAAATATTCTAGGTGCGTATTTAACTTGTACAATAGTGTACAACGTCAGCACTGTAGTGTCATTAGCGTATTCACTGCTGTGTGCAGACTGTCGGGGTGTTATGAGTCTCTGAATGGAGGGAACACCGGAGATGCAGTGGTGGATTTCAGTGGAGCTGTGAACGAGCCCATCAGCCTGGGGTCTGGACAGTACCGCACCGACCCCAAAGCCAGGGAAAAACTGTTCTCAGACCTGCTGACAGTGTTCGACCGGGGGGGCATCATCAGCTGCTCCATAGCGGTAAAAATCTTAAACTATTAGTAAAATACCTCATAGGGTTTTGTACTGCACCTGTAGGGACAGTTACAAATTAACCACTTGAAATATTAATATTTGCATTTATACAGTGCTGACCCTGGTCCAATGACATTTTCTTGCTTTCTGAGTGTGAATAAGTATACACCCTCTCAGGGGTGCACCATCGGGACACAAGGCAAATGTTTGGGGACCCCTATTTGCGAAAGGGGCCTCGAGGCCATTCATATTGGCACTTGAGGGCCAGCCGTCTCGCCAAACACATTTCTGCACCCACATAACCCTGGGATCTTTCCACCCAGCCACACCCACTTTCCCCTCTTTTGGACCAATTCCCACCCCCCATTAACCCCCCACCCCCCATTAACCCTCAATTTTGCCTGGGGCACCCCAAGACTCTAGGATGGCAATGGTGGCCTCTACAGAGAAACAATGTTATTGCACTTTTAGAACTTGTATTCATATTTTTTACATTCATATTTACGTTTTAGTTTTTCTCAATATCTTGAGCTTAGTAAATAGATAGAATTATTAACTTGAACAAATGTGTGCCAAAACTTTTGACTGGTAGTGAACCATCATAATAGGTTACATTTACGGCATTTATCAGACGCTTTTATCCAAAGCGACTTCCAGTCCCTAACTACAGGGAACAGTATCCCTGGAGCAACTTGGGGTTAAGGGTCTTGCTCAGGAACCCATTGGTGGTGTGCTGAAGGTAGGATTCAAAACCATGACCTCTTGGTCTAGAGGCAAGTATCCTACCCACTATGCCACCACCACCCCAGAACAAAGAACCTTAACAAGACAAAGACACATTGATATCTTTAAGATTGAAAATCCGTTTTTACTTTAATTTATCAGACCAAAGTGCCAAATGAAAGTAAAAATGGATTTTCAATCTTAAAGAGATCAGTGTGTCTTTGTCTTGTTAAGGTTCTTTGTTCTTGAAAGAACCTATTATGATGGTTCACTACCAGTCAAAAGTTTTGGCACACATTCGTTCAAGTTAATATATCCTCTGCTCTTTTTTGCATTTTTGTGGCAATAAATATATATTTTCTGGATGTTTTCATACAACGGGATCACACAGCCATTTTGTCGCAGTGTCCCAATACTTTTGCCCCGTGACCTTCCGAGTTGCATATCTCGGCAGGGAAAGCACTCACACGTTTCAAACTCCACAAGGAGACCTTTTCTTTAAGGCTAATATTTCAAATGAAATGTAATGTGTTCTGGGAGCAGATTTGGGGGCATATTTAGGGTTTACACTATTAAAATAAGCCAGTTAGGCATTTTTTAAAAACCAAAACACAACAGCGTGGTTTTTCCCTATATGCAGGAGCTCTTGGAACGTAACTGTACTGTATATATATAAATATATATAGCACTGAAAAATGTTCCACTATTGTAAGGACTGGAACTGTACAGAAGGCTTGTTGTTAAGGAGACGGTGCCTTTCGTCCCCATCGGCTCCAGGCGTCTCCTCACGAGCGGGAGCTACGGTTGCCCAGCGGCCTGGTGAAAGGTCACGCGTACTCTGTGACAGCGGTGCGGAGGGTCCGGCTGGGCCACGGCCTGCTGGCCTTCTTTAAAAACGACACCATTGCGCTCATCCGCATGAGGAACCCCTGGGGAAAACACGAGTGGAACGGAGCCTGGAGTGACAGGTGGGGGGCTTATACTGACCTCTCTCTCACACACACACATGAAGAGAAAGAGAAACACAGGCAGTGTCTTTGCATGTCTGATCCAAGCTTTGTTGATAGTAAACTTTGACTGAATTCTTTTCTTCCTTACTTCTCTCTAATCCTCTTTTTTTCCTTATCTCTTCTCTTCTCTTCTTTTCTCTTCTCTTCTTTACTCTCCTCTTCTCTTTTCTCTTCTCTGTAGTTCAGAAGAATGGGAGAAGGTGGGCTCTATGGAGAGGAGTAATCTGGGGATCACCGTGGAGGACGATGGCGAGTTCTGGTGAGTGGATACACTGAGGTTCTTTGCAGGAAGTACAGTTGTCCATTCATTCACTCATTCTGTGTGTGTGTGTGTGTGTGTGTGTGTGTGTGTGTGTGTGTGTTTGCTCTCCGTCTCCAGGATGTCGTTTGATGACTGGTGTCAGAATTTCTCTGACACGGACGTGTGTCGCCTGATAAACACGTCGGTGCTGAGTGTTCAGAAGACGTGGTATGAGAAGATGTTCTTCAGTGGTTGGACCAAACACTCAGAACCACTGAAGAACCGCTGTGGCGGCTGCATGAACCACAGACAAACCTTTTTACAGAACCCACAGGTAGCTCCTCCACCTGCTGCTGCCTGGATGTCACAGTGCCACATACAGTACTGTGCAAAAATCTTGAAAATATGTCTCCATATTAGCTTTGAATCTCCATGTTGGTGCCGAAATAATGGAACAAATAATTTACTATGACGGACTACAAAGTGTCTGAAGATACAAGAGTATTTGTGTGTGTGTGTGTGTGTGTGTGTGTGTGTGTGTGTGTGTGTGTGTGTGTGTGTGTGTGTGTGTGTGTGTGTGTCCATCCTCAGTACATCCTGGATCTTCAGGATGAAGATGAGTTGCTGGTGTGTTTGCAGCAGCGGGACATGAAGATCCACAGACCTCAGGGTGAAGGAGAAAACCTCACCATCGGATTTGCCATCTTCAAGGTAGACACACACACACCATACGGTGTGGGCGGTTACATTTTTGGCTGATTTATGGCTTTGAGAACACTGTGCACTCTGTTAAAGTTCACAGCACCACCACAGTTCACTCGAAACCCATCTGCAGTGAGATGTTCTCCACGTTCCTCCACACTGAGAACTGAGAACATGGAACGCTTGAGAGATCAGACCTCAGATCAGAGTGAACTGAGTATCAAGCATTAAAGTTTTACTGGATTAACATTCAGTTCAACAATTCCCCCCGCCCCCCCCCCCTCTCTCTTCTTTCTATCTGCCTCTAACTCGATCTCTCTCTCTCCCCCTCTCTCTGTCTCTTTCTCTTTCTTTTTTCTCGCTTTCTACCTCTCTCTCTCTCTCCTCTCTCTCTTTTTCCTTTTTCTCTTTCTATCTAAACCTCTCTCTTCTTTCTTTCTCTCTCTCTTCTCTCTCCCTCTCTCCCCTCTCTCTCTCTTTTTCTCTCTCTGTCTCTCTCTCTCTTTCCCTCTCTCCTCCTCTTTCTCTCTCTCTCACTTTCTACCTCTCTCTCTCTCTCTCTCTCTTGCTTTCTAACTTTCTCACACTCTCTCTAACGTTCTCTCTCTCTGTAAGGTTAAAGTTTGGTTTTTTTTCAGTTTACCTTCTTTGTCTGGATTCTTCTGACTCTCCTGGGTCCGTTTTATCCAGATATCTATCTTTTATTTATCCTCATTCAAAGTCTGGGGTTCGTGTTCACAGTATTTTGTTCATTTATGGCTGAATTATTCCCAGATGCCGCAGAGGGATAATTGCACTATGGAATGTTTTTAATTTTGCCAAACAAAACAAAAAACTGACCAGTTGGAAACCAATCTGGTCTGAAGAAATCATTCTGACCTTTTAGAGTTATGTTACTGCCTTTTATCCACCTATTAATACTATATATAAATTATATGTATATACCCTTAAACTTACACATTATTACGCTATTTTTAATGATTTAACTTTAATATTCTGAATTTATCATGAAATATTCAGCAACTGCAATGAATACAGTCTCCTCTATGAATGATTCATGATCTACCATAAAGTATTCATTATCTACAATGCATTATTCAATATCCACTATGAATTATTTAATATGTACTAAGAATTATTCAGTATTCACTATAAAATATTTTACATACACTTCAAATGATTTGGTATTTACTGTGAATTATTCAGTATCCACAATGATTTCGTGGAATTAGTGGATACTCTCTGTCTCTCTCCTCTCAGGTAGAACTGAACAGGAAGTACCGTATGCATGACATCATCACCCAGCAGAACGTGTCCACGTCCACCTATATAAACTCCCGCTCTGTGTTCATGAGGAAGGTTCTGCCTCAAGGCCGATACGTCATCATCCCCTCCACGTTCAGGCCTGAAGTTCTGGGAGAGTTTCTGCTTCGTGTGTACACTGAGCAGCAGTCCGACTGCAGGTACACCACCAGAGGAGCACAGACAGGTTCATCTACAGCAGATAACCCAGCACTGATACCCTGATTTACAAATAAACACCACCAGAGCAGCACAGACAGCTTCATCTACAGCAGATAACCCATCACTGATACACTGATTTACAAATAAACACCACCAGAGGAGCACAGACAGGTTCATCTACAGCAGATAACCCAGCACTGATACCCTGATTTACAAATAAACACCACCAGAGCAGCTCAGACAGGTTCATCTACAGCAGATAACCCAGCACTGATACACTGATTTACAAATAAACACCACCAGAGCAGCTCAGACAGGTTCATCTACAGCAGATAACCCAGCACTGATACACTTATTGATATTGTAATACAACAATGTATTGTTTTTTTTTTTTATTTCAATTGTTTTTATGTCATTTGGTGTTTTTAACCGTCCTTCGGCGGATGCTTCTGTACAGTGTGTGATATGACTGATGTTGTATTATAAGGAAACTGTTCTGTGTCTTAATCTGATTTACCGGCATTTAGTCTGTTTTTGGTTAAAATGAAAGATTTAAACTGTAAATAAGAACTTCTTGAACCCTCTCGCCCCCCTCTCTCTCCCCTGTCTCTCTCTCTCTCTCTCTCTCTCTCCCTCTCGCCCCCACCCTTCTCCCCCCTCTTTCTCGCGCCCCCCTCTCTCGTTCTCTCTCTCCCGTCTCTCTGTCTCTCTCTCTCTCTCTCCTGTCTCTCTATCTCTCTCCCGTCTCTCTCTCTCTCTCTCCGTCTCTCTCTCTGTCTCTCTCTCTCTCTGTGTCTCTTTCTCTCTCTCTGTCTCTCTCTCTCTCTCTCTCTCTCTCTCAGAGAGCTGGATTTAGATAAGCCGAGTGTTCACTGTTGGAGTTCTGTTCTTGGTTATCCTCAGTTGGTCACTCAGATTTATGTCCATGGAGCGGAAGGGCTGGAAAACCAGGACAGTTCTGGAGGTGAGTGGGACTGAAAGCCTCTGGCTCACAGAAAGAGTGGAAAAGAGTAGTAAATCTAAACGTACCCTAACCCCATTCAGTCTTTAATGTCTTTAAATAAATAACTGACAGGATTTGTTTTGCTTCATATTAAATGACGTTTTCTAATTTAATGGGGACAAAAAATGTATGAAGGAAGGAAAGTTCCATCTGAACCTTGATGTTTCATCGCATTTGTGTTTTATTTAATGCTCTGTTTAGATTGTCAACACAAAAACATAAAGTACTGAAACATAGAAGATCTTCCACCCCTGGCCGACAAAGCTGTAAAAACAACCTTGTAACTTGTTTTTGTGAGGTCACAACAGACATTTACAAGCATTTAGGTGTATCCTCCTATTCTGGCTTTTAGTCACGCCCACTTTACATTGATGCTATTAAAAAGAGTTTCAGCCTGGGCTGATGACCAATCAGAATGGAGGTCATTTGCATAATTTAGTGTTTACGGCACATAGAGGTTGACCTTTTTAATCTTAAGTGAAGGCAAGAGCTATTCTCTCTCACTATCCTTTCTCTACTCCTTTCCTTTTTTCTCTTTTTCTGTCTTTCTAACTCTCACTTTTTCTTTCCTCTCTCCTTTCTCATCTCTCTTCTTTTCATCTTTCTCTCTCTATCCTTTCTCTACTCTTTCATTTTCTCTTTCTCTCCTCTCTCTACTTCTCTATCCCTTTCTCTTTTCTTTTCTTTCTCTCCTTTCTCCTCTCTTTTCCTCTCATCTTTCTCTCTCTATCCTTTCTGTACTCTTTCTTTTTCTCAGTCTCTCCTCTCTCTACTTCTCTATCCCTTTCTCTTTTCTTTTCTTTCTCTCCTTTCTCCTCTCTCCTTTCCTCTTTCATTCATCTCTCTTTCCCCTCTCTCTTCTTTTTCTCTTTTTCTTCTCTTTCTATCTGTCTTTGTACCCCTCTTTATTTTCTCTCTCCATCTCTTTCTTTCTTTCTTTCTTTCAGATCTTCATTTAATCATAAGATCTAAAAGAAAACTTGATTGTCTTAGAAATTCGTTTTATACATCTGAATTTTGTCTTAGTGATCAAATTCAAGCCTTCAGTCAGACACTTTTAGATCCATAAGGATGTTAAAGAGACGAAACTGAGAAGCTGATAAGAACAGCAAAAGGACTTCTGTCTTAAGTTGATTCTTGTCGTTTGCTTCATATTTCTTCAAATGGGGGTTTCAGGAGAAACAAGCCAGACTCCAGTAATCTCCAGAAAAGAAGATTATTTCTGATCAGACAAAGAAAAGACTGCTGTGAGCTGAAGAATCTTTCTGTGGTGTGTTTGTAGGTGCCGACCCGTATGTGATCATCTCCTGCGAGAACAAATCCATCCAGTCCCAAGTTCAGAAGGACACACGAGACCCGCTCTTCGACTTCAGAGCCGTTTTCTACCGGAAGAAACCAAACAAACCAATTACTGTACAGGTGAACCTCCTGACCGCATCTCATAACCTCCTGACCACATCTCATAACCTCCTGAGATCTCATAACCTCCTGACCACATCTCATGACCTCCTGACCACATCTCATAACCTCTTGACCACCTCTCATAACCTCAGTGATCTCATGACCTCCTGACCACATCTCATGACTTCCTGACCACATCTCATAACCTCAGAGATCTCATGACCTCCTGACCACATCTCATAACCTCAGAGATCTTTTGACCTCTTGACCACATCTCATAACCTGCCGAACACATCTCACAACCTCCTGAAACATCATAACCTCCTAATATCTCATAACCTCCTGACCACATCTCATACCCTCCTGACCACATCTCATACCCTCCTGACCACATCTCATAACCTCAGAGATCTCATGACCTCCTGACCACATCTCATAACCTCCTGAAATATCATAACCTCCTGATATCTCATAACCTCCTGACCACATCTCATAACCCCCTGACTACATCTTATAACCTCCTGACCACATCTCATAACCTCCTGACCACATCTCACAACCTCAGAGATCTCATGACCTCCTGACCACATCTAATATCCTCAGAGATCTCATGACCTCCTGACCACATCTCATAACCCCCTGATTACATCTCATAACCTCCTGACCACATCTCATAACCTCCTGACCACATCTTATAACCTCAGAGATCTCATGACCTCCTGACCACATCTCATAACCTCTGAGATCTCAAACTCCTGACCACATCTCATACCCTCCTGAAATATCATAACCTCCTGAGATCTCATGACCTCATGACCACATCTCATAACCTCAGAGATCTCATGACCTCCTGACCACATCTCATAACCTCAGAGATCTCATGACCTCCTGACCACATCTCATAACCTGCTGACCACATCTAATAACCTCCTGAAATATCATAACCTCCTGATATCTCATAACCTCCTGACCGCATCTCATAACCTCCTGACCACATCTCATAACCTCAGAAATCTCATGACCTCCTGACCACATCTCATGACCTCCTGATATCTCATAACCTCCTGACCACATCTCATAACCTCCTGACATCTCATAAACTCCTGACCACATCTCATAACCTCCTGACATCTCATAAACTCCTGACCACATCTTATAACCTCCTGACTACATCTCATAAATGCCTAACATCTCATGACCTCCTGACCACACTTCATGACTTACACCCCGTTCTGCTTCATTCTACTTATCCATGGCGACAGCTGCCCGAGCTGCTTAGGTGGACAGGTGTGGTTCTGAATATTCAGCCTATTTTTTACACGTTTACCCCATAAACCTCAGTTGTACACCTGAAACTACACCAGATCCACCTTTAGAGTGTGAACTTTCACACACAGAATAACACTCTAAATGTGTGTGTGTGATATAAAACTGAGCTGCTTGTTTCTTTTTCCAATCTTACAGCTGAATAGTAACAGTAGCCAAGGAAGAACGCTGACCAGTTACAGTGAATTAAAGCAGCTAAAATAGAATTCATTTATAATAGTACATTTATTTTTCTAATAAAACATGAAGACTGTGTGTGTGTGTATGTGTGTTTGGACAGGTGTGGAATAAAAACGTTGTGAAGGACCAGTTTATGGGCCAGGTGGTCCTGCCAGCCTCTCTGAAGGACACTGCTGATCCTCAGACGGTCCAGCTGAAGAAGAAAGGGGGTCAGAAGGCCGAGGAAATACCCGGCAAGATCAGCCTCAAGGTCGTGACGGCCAGGGAACTGACGGCCATGTAGCACAGAGGCTAATTACACACGCACCTTGTAGCATGCCGCCGCTCAGCTCTTAAAGCGACAGTTCAGTTAAAAATCCAGTTTGACCACGAAAAGCAGTGGAGACCAGGGGCAGCTGTGACACCTTAACCTCTGTTTGTGAAGATTTTTGACCCAGTGGTGACCCGGTGGTGCTGAAGGTAGGATTCGAACCCATGACCTCTTGGTCTGGAGGCAAGTATCCTATCCACAGAGCTACCTATAAACCAATCAGAATGGCCTGTCCCCTCCCCTTTATACGGTGGGGGGTGGAGCTGTGTGATTGCTGGTACAACGTTGTGTTTACCTGTAAACCAGATCAGTTTTCAGCTGAGAACACCTTCAGCCTGGTGTGTTTAAATACCAGGTATCAATTGATCAAACAGCCCATCATCAATACATAATTCTGATAATGAACGTAGTGGTAGCAGACTAGTGGGTGAAACAACTGCCAAAGTCCACGTTTACATTTACGGCATTTAGCAGATGCTCTTATCCAGAGCGACATACATAAGTACTTACGTACATCCACAAAGTATCAGGTTCAAACCCCCACTTTCAACCATCATTGTGTCCTTAAGCAAGACACTTAACCCTCAGGTGTTTCAGGGGGCGCTGTCCCAGTACCTTATGATAGTCACTCTGGATGAGGGCATCTGCCAAATGCCATAAACTACACAATTCTTTACAAAATTTTTGAGTGTTTCATTAAACACCACGGTGTGAAAAGACCAATTGTACTATATAACAAAATGATTGCATACCTGTGTTCATAACAAGCACCATGAACCCACGATTTTAAAACACACCCCTTAAATATGGCTTAATGGGTGTGTCCGAAATCAGGCACTTACGTGAGTGCACTGAAATGCAGTGTGCACTGCGCACTGCCTTCTGTAGTGGGCACTGCTGTGAGTCAGTGCTGTCCTAAACGGAACTCTAACGTTTTGCACTTAGCGGAAGTGAGGGACTAACATTGGCTTGCGATTCTCCAGCCGCCTGTCGAAGAAATATTATTCTTATTAAAGTTTCCTACATATTCAAATGTTATTCATGCACATTCAAACACTATTTTCATTAATGAGTTCACATATGTTAGCGAGTTTGAGCACACATGTAACCATAGTAATCATTAACTGAGCATTTCGTAGTTGTGTAGGCAGAAGTAGACTTTGGGAAAGTGCACGAAAGTTCACTATGCAACCTGTCTAAGTCAGCAGTAGCTTATATGTTCTTCTCCGAAGAACACTGTCTTTTCGTGTCTCTAATAAGCTTTGAATGCCCAGAAGGAAAGGAGTTCTGGGGGGATTCTGCCATCTTTGTTTACAGGAAACTCCAGATGTAGAAGAATGAGGTGACCCAGCTCGAAGCGTCTGGGAACGGAGAAGATAAGCGAAAGTGACGATTTGTCATACGTGAACACACCACAGCACACAGTGTGAACAGCACGAAATACTTCCTCTGCATTTAACCCATTCACC
>JBBPDC010011557.1:0-13413 GCA_037974485.1 Hemigrammopetersius urotaenia | reverse complement strand
TGCCAGTGCCATGCGCACGTAGCGGTGACATGTGGAGTGGCATATGCCCGTGGCACGGAAAGATTTTACTCCCTCTCGTCTATAGGAAGGTAGGGGGCGTGGTTTGTTGGACTACAGGCGGGGTTTGTGCCTGTCTTTATCACGTGGTTGTAGAGTGAAGGCTGGGCAGTCCAGCAGGTGGCGCTATATACCACGCTTGTGGTTCTCCAAGACCACAGCGGAGAAGAAGATCCCGTATTGTGAGCGAGAGGAGCAGGAGCTGCACTGCTGGAGGTAAGATGTTCTGTTCTGGTCCACCTTGTTTACAACTTGTGTTTCATTAGAGAAGTGCTGGAGTATTATTCTGCATAATTTACATTTCTGAAACTCGGATGGGAGAAACGAGACAAAAGACTGTAAGGTTAAAAAACAAACAAAAAGCCCAAAACAGACCAGTTTACTTACCATAATCGGCGTGGTAGAGTAAACGTGATCACTTTACCTATTTTCATACGTGGGTGTGGGTGAACAGTACTGTGGCAAAATCTTTGGCACCTACTCAGATAGTTAAAAGCCATTTTCTCTGTGTCTGTCTTACAGCAATTAGAATAAAAGTGAACACACAAGATCGCAATAAAAAAGAATCAGGATTAGTTTCGTTTGTAAAAGTAATTGATTTTGTGTGAGCTGATGAGAAGAACATAGATTAGTTTCCAGATTTCTCCTTGTTGTTTGGATTGTGAACATTAATGTAAATAAATGTAAATGTTAACGAAACTCCATCAACAGCAGCAGCGTGATTTAATTTAATGAAGGACTGATTGTGTCAAACCAGATTTCTGATGAGGACCAAATAATTGAATGAAATGGTGTACAGAGTTTGCATTTAATGAGCTGACCAAGTGATATAATAAGTGGAGTCAAACCTTCACCTCTCATCTCTGCTGCTCTGTAATGTGGTTCATATTGAATAATATTCGTCCACCGATTTTTTTTTAACGCGACCGAAACCTTATTGTGCCTTGTTTGAATGTTAAATAAATATTTTTGTTTTGTAACAGATTTATTCTTTTAATAAATGAATAATAATAAAGTATGTGTTTCGGTTTACTCATTTTCGGTTTTCGATTTCGGCCAAAAAAATAAATAAATAAAAATTCGTTGCATCCCTGTTATTTATCATATTGAATAAAATCTTCCTGGTGTGCATGTTTTCACACACACAGTCATATTTTTTTGTAATTCATTTATCGTAATTGACGCATTGGCATTGTTTGCCATGAATGTAAAGAAGCTGAATCCGTCGATTTGTTTTTTGATTTGTGTGAGGAAGGGAAGGTGTGGATAATTAATAAACCGATTGCAACGTTCTTCAAAAACTTCTTAATATTCTTAAACTTAACAAAGAATCTTCTCAAGCACATCATATTTTCAGAAATGGTTCTTTTTAGGGACCATCTATTAAATGTTTTTTAATACAGCACAAACAGTTCTTGGTGTCCATGGTTTCATGGAAAGAATGCTTTTGTATTAAATATTTAGCTGCAAATTGATCTTATATTCAGGGGAAATTAAACAGATGTGAAATTAGTCCATCATTATGACAAATAAATTCAGTTAAATGTAAAATGAAAAAGTAACATACAGGGCAGGGATTTCTGCAGGACATAGGCTGGTTATGTCTTTCAGTACAGATATTTAATTAAAAGGTGTTTCTAGAAATCCAGTATTTTTGCATTTATACATTGCAGTTAGTGTGCAGTGAGTAATAAGTTTGTTTTTGTGCTGTCCGTGCACCTGTGACCATAAGAAAAGCAATTGTGTTCAGTCATAAACCATGTTTGACTGGAGGTGGAGGTAGCTCGGTGGGTAGATACTTGCTTCCAGACCAAGAGGTCATGGGTTCGAATCCTACCTTCAGCATACCAACTCTGGGTCCCTGAGCAAGACCTTTAACCCAGAGTTGCTCCAGGGAGACTGTCCCCTGTAGTTATAAAATGGAAGTCGCTTTGGATAAAAGCGTCTGATAAATGCCATAAAATGTAAATGTAAACCGTGTATGTGGATAGATGGCAATAAATCCAACTTGAACTTTAAATTCCAATTAAACATGGGATCAGAAATAATTTATGTGCAGCATAAATTGTTCTTTAGTTCACCAGCAGAAAAGCAGCAGTGTGCATGGCTGGGTTGCAAGAAGAGAGGCACTGCTCTCCACAACAAACACTTGTGCTGGTCTACTGTTTACTAAAGATTATGCCACAAAAGATCATGCACCAGAACGCTGTTGGAAAAATGTTTTCTGGGTAGATATGACCAAATAAGGACTGTTTAGTATAAAGGAAAAGTGCCATTCTTGGAGAAAGGAAAACCATGTTTTCCAAAATGAGAACCTTTACCTGCCTACAAAGCATGGTGGTGGAAGTTTCAAGGCCTGTTTTTCCTCATCTGGGCCAGGATCGCATGCTGTTATTTGTGGAACAGTGAGTTAAGAAATATACCTGTAGGACCCTCCACACAAGTTGTTCTACCCAAGAATGGTTAAAGAAGAATTAAGTCCAAGACAAATTCCTGACCAGTAGAAATGCTGTGGGGGCTCCTAAAGGAAAAGCCTTATGCGAGAAAATCCACCAGCATCCCATAGCTGAAGCTATCCTGTACAGAGGAATGGGCTAAAAGTCCCCCAAGCCAATGTGCCGGACTGATCAGCAATTACTGGAACTGTATTGTTATACACTGAAAATATATGTTACTGTTGCACACTAAATGCTAAAAATACGATTTACATTCTTTTGCCCCTTACTGATATGTAAGATTGTTTCTTCAATACATAACTGTACCCTTTGTGCAATATTTTAATTTGGTTATTCGTATCTACATTTAGAAAAGATCTGATGTTCTTGTCATGTGTGCACAAGTATTGAACATTCTAAAGACTTTAAGCACTCCTGTGGGTCTAATACAACAGGAATTATTAACCGTTCAAATTAGATTAAACTTGTTTTTTTCCTCGCTACCTAAAACCTTTTTTTTTCTTCCAAATTTAATTGGATCATTTTCTTGCATTTTATGTTTTAAATAATGTCTTTCTTTTCCTCCTCCAGAAATAAATCACATCCTGAAACAAGTCTTCTGCTGCCTTGCTGTACAGCTTAAATTTACTTTCACAAACGCATCAGTAGATGAAGGTGGGAAGAATACACCACACCGCTGACATCAGGACAGGACATATGAGGACATGGCATCCAGAAGAAGCTCTCGTATTTTCCAAAGTATCATTTCCCAAAAAGTAACGCAGAAAACTGGAGTTTGTGGAAAGCGTTTTAATCAACAGAGTGAACTCCAACATCATCAACGTGTTCACACTGTCGAGAAAATATATCCCTGCACAGAGTGTGGCAAGAGTTTTAGCCAACGGAATCATCTTCAAACACACCAGCGTATTCACATGGGAGTGAAAATGTATCACTGTACAGAGTGTGGGAAGAGGTTTAATCGACAGAGTAATCTCCAACGTCACCAGCGCATTCACACCGGAGAGAAACCGTATTGCTGTACAGAGTGTGGCAAGAGTTTTAGTCGACAGAGTCATCTGCAGACACACCAGCGTATTCACATGGGAGTGAAACCGTATCACTGTACAGAGTGTGGGAAGAGGTTTAATCAACAGAGTGACCTTCAACGTCACCAACGCATTCACACAGGAGAGAAACCGTATCACTGTACAGTGTGTGGAAATCGTTTTAATTACCTGATTAGTCTCCAAACACACCAACGTATTCACACTGGAGTGAAACCATATTACTGTACAGAGTGTGGCAAGAGTTTTAATCAACAGACTGACCTTGAACGTCACCTACGCATTCACACAGGAGAGAAGCCCTATCACTGTACAGAGTGTGGGAAGAGTTTTAGTCAGCAGAGTCATCTCCAACGTCATCAGCGTGTTCACATGGGAGAAAAGCCATATCACTGTACAGAGTGTGGAAAGAGTTTTCATCGACAGAGTCATCTCCTAACACACCAGCGCGTTCACACAGGAGAGAAACCGTATCACTGTACAGAGTGCGGCAAGAGTTTTAGTCGACAGAGTCATCTCCAAACACACCTACGCATTCACACAGGAGAAAAGCCATATCACTGTACAGAATGTGGGAAGTGTTTTAATCGACAGAGTAATCTCCGACGTCACCAACACATTCACACGTGAGATACAGTGTCACTGTAGAGCGTGGAAAGAGTTTTAATCGACAGAGTCATCTCCAAACATACCAAGGCATTCATACTGAACTAGAAGCCTTTTGCAAGGAAGAATGGGAGAAAATCCCAAGTACAGTACAAGAATTCAAAATCTTTTAGCTGGATATAAAAAGTGCTTGCAAGCTTTGATATCTGCTAGTAGATTGACCACAGTGTTGTCAGTCATTTTGAAGTGGAGAACTACCCAATCACAGTAGACAGTCACTTGTTTCATGGGTGGGACTTATTTACTATTAGAGTCCATTGAAAAATCCAAGAGCCGCCGGATCTGAGAAGATTTACATTTACATTCACTGAAATTCCGTTTCACGGTTGGGGATGGCGCCGTTTCACGTTTTTTGACCAGAGCCGTATACATATGGCTATTGATGAGCTAAAACTAGGAGAGCAACATTGTTTGAGCATTTTTTTGTTTCACACCAATAAAAAAGTAATAGTTAAGGTTTTTTGTGTTATTTGTCTTGGTGAAACATAGTTTCACCCGTAGTGTTATAGAAACCACCAGTGTATATGTGTGCATATATTGTATATTAGTTTTGTTGTGGAAAAACTTGACTGGACTGCACAGAGCAGGGATGAACTGGAATGGAGATTGTGATCCAGGCCTTCTCATCCAACATCAGTCCCTGACCTCATAAATGCTTTACAGAATGAATGGGAACAAATTCCCACCGAAACTCCAAAATCTTGTGGAAAGCCTTCCAAGAAGAGTAAATGCTGTTATAAAACGCAAAGGGATGGCTGTTGATTGTGGCTGAGACAAAGAGAGAGCGTGCTGAAATGAGAGCAGTTTTGTATGTTTTGAGGTGGTCAAAATAGTTTTTAACATGGTAATTTGATTAAAAGTATTGCCTCTAGAGAAATTTTGATTTGCCATCAAATTAGCATAGACTGTGCCCAAGAAACAAATTAGTTTTCACTTTCATTGAGAAATTGATTAGGAAAAGCCATTAGTGAGAATGTCAGTGAGAATGATCAAATATATAATTATATCAGCTTTATGTCAAATTTGAAAACATTTTTTAGCCACTAACATTTTTACTTGTTTTAAATTAGATTCTGTCCATCAAACTGGGTATTTTAAAGCTAGAGTATTGCGTTTAAGAGTACTGTAGGTTTTTGGTTCAAATTACTTTTAAATAGATTAGATCACCAATCCATAAGTAAATTAATAGCTATAGATAAAAAAAAAACCACGATGTTAGCTGAGACCAAAGGGAAACACAGTGTCCTAAACGTGCTAAAGTAATAATTACAAACCAATCAATCAACATTGCCATGGAAACAAAGTAATTAAGTGATCCTGACCAGGACAACGTTGTCGGAGTGTGTCCTGCATTCACTTTTAAATTGAATTACAAATGAGATCATGAAATTTCATGTGGTGATATTTTATTTACAACACTTCACACAAGATGTTTCATTTTTCAGAGTTTATATTAAAGGACCTGAACACACTATTGTTATAAGCATGAGTATAACAGCTACTATAATAAGCATCACTAATCTAAACGTATGCAAATCTGCAAATTTAAGACACCATAGGTACATAAAAAAAAGCTATCCGTCTGTGGATATACATCATCGCTGATGGAACCATATACTTCAGCCCATTGCTTTGTGTGAAGACTTCATGGTGAGTGGGTTAGCAGAAATGGACCATATAAAAGAACAATTTTGGAGATGCACGTGTGTGTACATGAATTTTTTCTAGATTATGTTGGCTATAATCTCACGGTTCCTCACTCATTGTCCTTGTACTACTTCTGAGTCGTTCTGTTCCTCACTGGAACCCTCATACTCGTCCTGGTGGGGCCTTTGGATGTTCATATCCTGCAAAATTGTGGGGTTCACAATATTAAACACATTGGATGTAAAAAGTTCTTTGCACACATACCCAATTAGAATCAATGCAATATGAAATGTACCGCACACTTTGTTTCTTTCTTGAAACAATGTGTTTAATACTGCATGTAAACATCGTTAATGTATATTAACATATAACTAAGCTGCAAAAACAGCCTGTGCAAACTTGCTTTTATCACAAAAGCATTCACATTTACATACATTATATGTACAAACGTACTGGGATGCCTGACAATTCCAGCAACAGGAACTTTAATGACATTATACTCAGGTCCAGCACAGGGCAGCCAATTAGAGCAAAAAGGGTTGTTTACATACACTACCCTTAAAGGCCCAGCATCACAAACAGCCTGTTTAATTCCAATAAGGACGAACATGTTGGACAATTATTTGTTTTGGTACCTGAACTTTCTGGAGAAAAACAACAAAATACCATAACAAATAAAGAAATGGGGGCTTTTAAATCACACCACTTGCTGTTAGTGTGCTTTACACACAAAATAAACACAGAGACAGAACAGACATTACCCCTAGTTTTTACCTCATCGTCCATGTCTTCATCCTCGTCGTCTTCTTCCCCCTGGTTCTCCAGAGCCAAAGCCTTGTCCAAGGCGTGGAGGGGGGTGTTTCTGAGGTCTCCACACTGAACCCCAGTGAGAAGACAAAACAGGACCCGGTCAGTATGAAAAGGGAGAGAGCAGAGAGGATGACAGAGTGGAGAAATTGTAGGTGGAACTCACGGTGGTCTGTTTGGGTGTTTTTTTATTTTTGTGCTGCTTCCTCTCGACCATTGCACTCTCTCCGTGTTTGGTATAGGCTGCCATGACTTTAGACACCGTCTCCTTCGACATGTTCAGTAACTCGGCTGTTTTTGCAACCGAGGCCCCTGTGCTGAGGGCACCCACTATCTGTCCTCTCTCGAACGCTGTTAGCTGCTCCATGTCTCATCAGTCCTGTCCTCCGGCTCTGCCGCCTCCTTCTCTCCTCTCTTCTTCCACTGCGGGTCAGCCCAGCTCTTTGGTTCAGTCTTCATACCGCCACCTGTCGCTCAGCGGTGCAGTCGGGAATAAGACATAACTAAAAAAAAAAAAAATTTACACCTACATTTCAACGCCTGTATCTTTTTATGTAGGAAAAAATGGCGGCTCCTGATCAATATTTTTGGTGAAACAATATATGTGAAACAATATCTTCTGTCTCCTGCTTTTCCCTCAAGCTCCTCATAGTTAGTGTTAAATCACTACAAAATATGAAGTATTTAATTGTGCATATCTTACAAACACGTGATAATGTTTATTTCAACAGTACATAATTAACAATATTTCTAAATCCCAAGAAACATATCTAACCTCACCTTATAAATTAATTCTACCCTCCTGGTCGTCTTGGTGAAGTTTTAATCATTTTTTCCCCAAGGATTTCACCAGTGCCTGGCTTGGTTGGGTGGTGGTGGGGATCGCTAGCAAGCGGTCAAGCTAATAAGCTAATGCCCCTCCTACTGTGCACTCGTAGACGAATAATAAAATATAAAATAAAAATGAATATTACTAAATACTAGTAAATAATATGTTGCGCGTTTTGTTATATTAAACTTCAGTCTCACACTCAAGGTCAGTGCTCAGTACATAAAATAGAACGACGTGAATTGGCCAAGTGGATTGACCACAGTGTTGTCAGTCATTTTGAAGTGGACAGTAGACAGTCACTTCACGGGTGGGACTTATTTACTATAAGAGTCTATTGAAAAATCCAAGAGCCGCCGGGTCTGAGAAGATTTACATTGAACAGAATGGGGACGCTGTGAAACATTTTCACTGAAATTCTGTTTCACGTTTTTGACCAGAGCCGTATACAACTGGCTATTGATGAGCTAAAATTAAGAGAGCAACATTATGTTTGAGCATTTTTTGTTTCACACCAATAAAAAAGTTAAAAAAAAGGTTTTTTGTGTTATTTGTCTTGGTGAAACATTGTTTCACCTGTAGTGTTATAGAAACCACCAATGTATATGTGTGCATATATTGTATATTAGTTTTGTTGTGGAAAAACTTGACTTAACCTATATGTGGGCTTTGAGAGCAAGTGTGTAATTTGAACATTGGGTAATGTATATAATGCGACTACCCCAGTAGGAAAACAGCAACATGCATTAATATTCTTTATGCAACAATGAACTGAATGACGTAAAAAAACAAAATTCCAACCAACATAAGCAGATTTTTCCCACATTTAAATGCCAAAACTAATAACAATACAACACAAGTTTAAGAAACTTCAGTTAAATAAATCTGATCTGTGGCAAAGCCTAAATTACTGTATCAGACTTGTAATTGTCATAACATGTTTTAAATCAGCTTTACTGATCTAAACATAAAACAACACTATGCTTATAAGCAGCATAGGTACAGAACAGGCTGTTCGTTCTGAAATAACCACAGGCATCCTAAAGCAGACGTCCTGGATTAAAGGCTGTGCGTGAGAACACGAATCTGGACTGGTTGAGAGGTCATGACATGACCAGGAAAGTCTGAAAAGTCTGTCATGAGCTGGAGAGTGTCCTGGTTTTGTGGCCGTTCTGCTTTAGTCCCTATGAGGCTTTGCTCTTGGACGCGGGCTCCGTCTCCTGCTCGTACTCGATCTCCACATAAGCTCGTTTCTTCCTCACTGGGCCTTTAAGAGGGGCCTTTCCTTTTGACTTGGAGCGGACCTCTTTCTCCTCTTCTATTTCCCCTTCCATTTCTTCCTCTAGCTCTTCTTCTGACTCGGACTCTTCCTCACTCTCTTCCTCTTCGCTGACCTTCAGGTTGTTCATGTCCTGTAATATGTGATGCAATTCATTTATTTTACAGTTATGCAAACTAGGCATTCACAGTATAAAGTTTATCAGAAGACTGCAATATGCAGATTAGCCTCCAACCACTCCCTGATGGTTTTTGGGGTACTCTGAGGTGCCAGACCAATCACAGACATTTGGAGGAGGTACATAATCTGACATGATCATGTTGGGACAGTTGTTCATATACTCCTGGTCTTATTAAGCATGATTCACCGTCTCATACCAATATCTTTTTCCAGACAAACCTGTTTTCTCTTCATTTGCAATGGTCTGATTTTTAACTACATTATGCACCAGTGGTGAAAACCTTTGATTCTTCCTGTCCCACCAGCCTCACTTATCATTAAGAGGTGTATAAGAGATATTTGTATTGTATTTGTTTATTTGGACTGTTCTTTTATCTGTATATTCAGTTAGTGCATGTGTTACAGTATGGAAGTAAAATACATTTTTATACGGTGATTTGTTCATTTCATTTCTAGTACATGGGAATATACAGTGTTGTATGTATATTCTGCAAACATGATATACAGTTGTGTTCAGAATAATAGCAGTGTGTTTAAAAAAGGAAATAAAGCTCAAAATCCTGATAATAGTTTCCATTATACTCATTTCCATACAAACAAGTGCATTGGGAACACATTCTATTCCAAACCAAAATATGAAGAAATGTATCAAATTTGTCTTATTCCTTTACAGAAAGAGAGGAAAAGTGAATTTTAGACTGTTCAAAAAAAAATAGCAGCATCTGAAATCTTCTTTACAAAAACATTTCCTGTATAAACTTTCTTTTGAATCACTGAACTAATATTTGTGTAACCACTGTTTGAGAACTGCTGTACATCTGTATTTTATGGAGTTGATCAACTTCTGGCCCTGTGAACGGGTATTCCAGCCCAGGATGATTGTACTACACCCCACAACTCTTCTGCTTTTCTTGGTTTTTCTTGGTTTCCTATTGGATTAAGGTGCAGCGATTGGGCTGGTCACTCCATAACATCGATCTTGTTGGTCTAGAACCAAGATGTTGCTGGTTTACTGGTGTTTTTGGGGTCCTTGTCTTGTTGGAACACCCATTTCAAGGGATTTTCCTCTTCAGCATGAGGCAACATGACCTCTTCAAGAAATCGGAGGTATTCAAACTGATCCATGATCCCTGGTATGCAATAAATAGCCTCGACACCGTAGTATGAGAAACAGGCCCATATCAAGATGCTTGTGCCACCATGCTTCACAGTGTACTGTGGCTTGAATTCAGTGTTTGGGGGTCATCTGACAAACAGTCTGTGGCCCCTAGACCCAAAAAGAACAATCTTGCTTTCATCATCATCAATGTTGCACCTTTTCTCTTTAGGCGAGTCAATGTGCTCTTTGGCAAACGGTCACCTCTTCAGCACGACTTTTTTTTTTTCCCCAACAGTGGGACTTTGTGGGGGCTCCATGCCAATAGCTTGGCTTCACATATGTGTCTTCTAATTGTAACAGAACTCACAGGTAACTTTAAACCTTCTTTGATGTTCCTGGAGCTGAGTCTGCCATTTCGGCTGTTCTCTGATCTATTCGAATGGTAGTTTTTCGTTTTCTTCCATGTCTTTCAAAGATTGTTTGCCATTTTAAAGCTATTGCCATCATTTTAACTGAGCTGCCGATCATTTTCTGCATTTTTGTATGTTTTCCCCTCTCCAATCAACATCTTAGTCAAGGTACGCTGTTCCTCTGAACAATGTCTGGAACAACCCATTTTCCTCAGAATTTCAGAGAAATGCACTACTACCATCATGTACAACAATCGCTGCATTCCTTCCTTAAATAAGGGCAATAATTGGCACCAGTTTTTCAAAAAATGAATAACCTCACAAATTGAACTCTACGCTGTTATTATTTTGAACACGGGCCTTTCAATTAATGATTCAGTTACAAAGAATCAGCAGCTTGCATGTCATGACTGTTGGTTTTCTATTACTCTACTAAACCTACTAGTGAATTATATGCCATGTAGAAATATAATTTCTACCAAAAACAGTGATTGACCAGGTTAGTGATGTCTGACTGCTATTATTTTGAACACAACTGTACATTCAAAGTAGAAAATGTAAAAACAAAGTCTTGATGCAGTTACCTCAAAGTCACTAAGATCACTTTCTTCAATTTCATCGGCTGCAACAAATTCTCTTTTTCCAACGTCCTGCAAACACATACAGTCAGCATTCACAGGATAAAGCCACACAAACCCTGAATTCCTCACCTGATTACGTCTTTTGTTTAATATTAAAACACAGGAAGTCTAGCCTCATTAAAATTGACCTGATTTGCACTTGGGTGTAAAGAAACTAAAACACAGGATTATCATAAAGTACCTCCTCTTCCTCCTCCTCCTCCTCTTCAGATTCAGTCTCGCTCTCCTCATCCTGTTTTTCCAGAGCCTTATCGAAAGCGTGGATGGGGAAGTTGTAGATATCTCCATACTGACAAAAACAAACAGACAAAAAAAAAAACCCACACATTAAGGTACAGTCACACAACTGCACTCAAGTAATACACAACAGAATTAATAAACATAATACTAAATTATCAATCGCAACACAGAAGTGGAAGAAAACCTATACACAGTAACCCCCCCACTTTTTTGCGGTTCCGTTCCAAGAGCACCCATGTACAGAGAAAAAACGTGTTGTGTTTTGGTAAAATATAAATGCCCAAAAATGCCTATTTCTGTAGTGTAAACCCTAAATATGCCCCCAAATATGCTCCCAGAACACTTCATTTTAAACTCAGTTTAATGCATTACCCTTAAAGAAAATGGAAAGGTTAACCCGTATTCGCCTCTTTTAATTTAAATTCCCCGCAGTGACATACAAGGTTGTGGGACAAAAGTATTGGGTCACCACAGCGATGTGAACAGTGTTCGGGGAATAACCCCTGACCTACTCGAGCTAAAAACACAAACGAGGGCTCGTTGGAAAGGTCTCCTGGAGATCAACCGAATTGTGAAATTTGACGTGTGAGTGCACTGCAGTGCAGAAAAAAAAGCACTTGGAGCGCGGAGGTTCAACCCTGGTGTGAAATTCAAGTGAAGTGCTTTCAGATCGGCTACAGCCTGCCCTGAGTCCCCTTGTGTGAAAACATCCAGAAAAAAATATATTTATTGCCGCAAGAAAGGCAGAGGTTATTTGCAGTTTCCATGTAATTATGGGGATTTCCTCATAATACTATGAGTGTGCCTGAATCCGTGACTCCTGATCCACATAAAACTGGGGGTTTACTGTATACATATATATAATCACACAAACACACACACAAACACAAACACACACACACACACACACACACTGCCTGTCTGCGCCTAAATATATATCACTGAAAGCAAACATCTAATTTAAACATGTTGTATTTCTACAAATAGTACATTAGAACATTTGTATTTGTCATATTACATTTTACGCTTGTTGGGGTGCCTCTATGGCATCCTATACTGTAAAAAGCCGTACGGTTATCCTGCAGATCAATACTGGAAGTGGAAATGGAACAGAGGTGTTTGTGCTATCTCTAGTGCTGCAAGGTCATTCTTACCGTGCCCTGTTTTAATCTCTCCAGTAGCTCTTTCTCTATGGCGTTATCCAGCTGAGCAGCAATTAGAGCTTTTTCCTGCAATGAACAGTACACAAATTTCATTAATTGGACTAAATATGTCCATGTTTAATTCAGGGAAGCACATCCTAATATGTATTGGGGTGCCATTCACCAACCTCTCTCCGTTTCTCTCTTCTCTCCACTTTCCTGCTGAGTGGAACCAGTTTTCTCCTGCAAAGAAAGTAAAAGACAATGTATCTGATCTCTACCAGATCTCAGTCAGTAACAATGTTCTCCTGCCTCACAGTTTGCTTGTATTGATTCTCACTGGTATAGGGAACGTTCAGTTGCAGACAGAAAACTAACTGATATGATGTTCAGTAATGATTATAAAACTGATGTAAACAGAGGGGGCGGATGTACTTACTGTCTCTTAAGTGTGAGTTTGCGGATACGAATGAGGTACTGTGTGATCTTAGTGAAGCGCTGTTTGCACTTGTGCCGCATATAATACGGCCAGTAGATGAGATTTTCGTCGATTTGTTGCAGGGCTTGCTCATAGTTCTGACTCAGTTTTACCTGTGACAAAAGCAACATGTGGTTAAAAAAACAATGGCCACTGCATTATAAAATAGCAACAAGTCAAGAAAGGCTGGGTATTACTGCAGTGAAACAATATGGATTTGCAATAGGCTGTACAACACTATGCAATGTTCTTAACAGGTGCCAAACATTATGTGCAATATTGTATGCTGTTCTCTATACTACAGTGGCCCTGAAGGGCAAAACACGACGACATTTCATAAAACACAACGACATTTCAGTAAACGGAAAGGGTAGGACCACACTTCTTGTTTGTGATTGGACAGTACCCATGTCACTCACGACAGACCACACTTCTT
>JBBPDC010011510.1:0-13417 GCA_037974485.1 Hemigrammopetersius urotaenia | reverse complement strand
GTGTGTGTGTGTGTGTGTGTGTGTGTGTGTGTGTGTGTGTGTGTGTGTGTGTGTGTGTGTGTGTGTGTGTACGTGTGAGACAGAGAGAAGGAAAACACTCACGGATCAGAGCGCAGCCACTGAAGAATAATTCCCGTCGTACAATACAACACGGAGCCCTGTTTCCGTGGTAACCGGCTGGATAGCAGAGCCCACAGGAGGAGGAAGAGAAGCCCAAGGTCATGACGTGGAACAAAATGCAAGATTTGATTACAATCGTCACCAAAATCTGTTACGTGACATCTTTACCAAAAACAGTTCAGTAATAATACTTTTACAAAACAAGAGGTCAGTCTAATTATTTAAGAAGCATATGTGTTGGAAAGTGAAAAGTCATGCAAGTTTCCTCTATTAGGTCCAATTTCTTACATGTACTTCCATCTTTTCATCACTTCTTTCAATATCACAATAAATCAGCTTCATAAGTGAATGGCTATTCTTAGGAGAACTGCCTACTATGACACTGGCCTTCGCAACACAAACACATAAGAAGGCTGCAATATGCCAACTCCCTTTAACCAATTACAGTATGTTTTACTGTGTGCTCTGAACATTCTGACCAATCAAAGCTCAAGTGTTACTGCCCCCCCAATGGAAACTAACCTGCAAAAATTGCCCATTTTTCACAATGTGATTTCTATTAACAGCCCACAGTGCCTTGCCTTAGCTCCATCCAGTCCAAAGTTATAAAGTATATGGTAACTAATCAGAGGTTCTGAGGTCTTAAAGCTACAAAAACACTCATATTTAATTCCAGGTAATATTAGTTAATTGGTTATATTATAATACATATAACTGGGGGTAATATGGGTCCACATAGTAAAAATGCACCCAGGATTTTGTTCTATATGGGGCAAAAAAAAAAAAAAAGTCTACGCTACCCACCCACATTTAAGCCAACATTTCTCATGGTTGTTACAAATGAATAAATGGTCCTGGTCCTATTAATCCTTCTCAGATCCTGTGGAGATTTCTTTTCCTATTACTCACCCAGCCACTCCCTCCATCTCCTCCTGCCCAGCCTGTCTCTGTCATCCCATCTCTCTCTCTCTCGAGTGGGGTCTTGCGTGTATGACCCCAGCAGTAATGCTAAAAGGGTCTGAAACGGTCTGTGACCTGGCTTTCCCTCTCCCCTCCTCAGCATCCACCCCTCACAGCTGTCCCCGGTGCTCTCTTATCTTCCTCTCTGGCCCACTCTCCTCTCTCGAGTGGGTTGTTTATATGCATAAATAAGATATGCATCTTCTCCTTCCTGACCAGGTCATTTCTGTTTGTGAACTACATGTGCATTAAGAGTGCATGTAAAGGAAATAAGCTCCAGATATCAGTCTAAATACAGCCTAAACCCTCGGCACCAAAAAAAAACAAAACTATAAACTGGATTCAAAATTGTGATTCATTAGAAACACAGTAAAAGAAATGGCAGAAATTCAGGTATCTATATATAAATCCCCGCTCTCTGCTGAGGAAGTGTCCCGAATCCTGATGTCCAGCAAACCTACCATGTCTCCACTTGACCCTCTCCCATCAAGCACACTCCAGATGACATCATCAGATCTCATCCTGCAAATTGCCTACATAATCAACGGCTCCTTGATGACTGGCCATGTTCCATCTGCCTTCAAGTCTGCCAATTTTGAAGAAACCCTCGCTGGATGTCAACAACTACAACTACATCCCTTCTCTCCTTCCTTTCCGAAGTCTTGGAACATGCCGTGCATAACCAAATCAACTTGTTTCTCTCTCAGAACAGGCTTTAGGACTCCCACCAGTCCGGGTTTAAGACACCACTGAAACTGCTCTACTTGCCGTCTCAGAAGATCTTCGTGCGGCTAGTTCAGTCAACCTGTCCTCTGCCCTGATCCCCCTTGACCTCTCTGCTGCCTTTGACACAGTTATTTACCAGATCCTCCTCGCCGTGTACAGCCTGGCACTGGTTTGCATCCTATCTTGATGGCCAGAGGTACCAGGTAGCATGGCAAGGCATCCAGTCCGCTGCACTAAGATTATCCACTGGTGTCCCACAGGGCTCGGTCCTAGGACCACTTCTCTTCTCTGTATACTGATTCTCTTGGGAACTTAATAACATCGCATAGTTTTTCCTACCATTTATATGCTGAAGATACACAACTTATTCTCTCTTTCCCTTCCAGCAACAACCAGGCCTCAACCCACATCTCAGACTGCCACCACCTCATCTTCATCACCTCATGATCGAGCTCATCTTCATCAAAGGAAGTCCTTCTCCAAATCACCCCCATACATATCAGCATTGATCAAATGTCACTTCTTGTCCTCTCAGGGCTTCAAGCCCGCTGCTCAAAGGAAAAGGGAGATACACATCAAGACTCTACTCAGTCTTGTCCCCCCAGAAGTGGAAGGAACTCCCTCTTTATCAAAAAAAAAAAAAAACAACTTATCCCCATCCCTTCCTTCCTTTTGCATTAACTTCTGATTTTTCGTTGACAGGTGTCGTTTAGGTGTACCTAGCATGCAGTAACTTGGTTGAATAGTGTTTAAGTTTAGCTTTACAGGTTTAAGATATGGACTACCTGAGCACTGGTGTACATCGCTCTGAATTACAGCATCAGCAAAATGCCATAAATTTAAAAGACTTTGTGGACTGTGAACATCAGGTTATGAAAAGTACATACTACATTAAATCTTAAAAAATGTTCCATTATATGTGGCCTTTTCAGCAGCCCAAAATTAGCATAGTTGTTTTACCCTGTTCCAAATGTAGATAATTTATTGTTGTCTTTTATTTGCCATAAAAAGACAACAACAACATAAAAGTTAACATAATTACATCTGATCATCTGATCATCTGATCATCCCTGTAAAAAAAAAAAAAAGATAATGCAGTGTCCTGAAGCAGCGGGTCTATTGGTCAACAATGCTCATTCAAAATTTTACTGACAAACATGAGCAAGACAGTATGCATGATGCCAACACCTACACTGCTCCTACCTACACTGCTCCTACCTACAATAGCCTTGTAGCTTCAGTGCTAAAACTGAAGAAGCAAATTTCAAATACCAAATATATTTTGTCAGATTGACTTAATTTGGGGTAAAAGGTGCAAAACAGACTCATGCACTACCAATTACTGTATTTATGTCTCCACCCCTAGACACACACTCCCTTTTAGCCCCCGAGACGAAAGAAGAGCTTTCCATTGTTCTTGTGGCAGAGTTTAGGGAAATCAGACCCTGGAGAACCCAGCAAGAAGCAGATGGTTTACACTAAATCATGTGGGCTCCAAAGAGTAATTACAGCCCATCGGTAATTACCGATACAGACTGGAAATTGAAAGACGATGGAGGGAGAGAGGGAGAGGGACAAGGGAAAAGGAGAAAGAGAGAGCAAGAATGAGAGCGAGAGACAGACAGACAGACAGAGATAACACAAGGAATCATGATTATATTTCAAGGAGTAGCCACTCAGAGGGTCTGAAAAAGAGGACAGGAGAGAGCCAAGAGGAGAAACTTGAAAGAGATGTTGAAAGGAAATGAAAGTGTACGCAAGAACAGAAAGAGACTGAGAGCAAGAGAGTCCTAATCAGCACACTCTCACTCTTTCACTGTCCTCTTACACATCCTGTTCCCCAAAAAGAACCAATTACCTCAGACAAAACATGCTCCACTGACCTCAATGTTTATCTATATCTTACACACACAGGAGTCAAAAAGGGGGAACAATTTGACTGTGAGTCTTAAGGAAATTATTCCATACATCATGACAATACATAACTGTATATTCATTCATGATTCAGTTCCATTCTATTACAGCTATAGTTTAGGCCTGAAGCTTCTGAATATAATAGCAATGAGTAATACAGCAATTATTCTGACAATAGACACACAATTTATAACACTTCATATTACTTCCTACACATGAACATCGTAACTAGGGGCGTAATGATGTATCAAAATACTGTGATGCAAAAATGTGACAATATGCATTGTGGAGAATAAACATTCTATTTATTATGATATCTGAAGTAACTCCGTTGTTTATAGCATTAAACCAGCACCAATCAACAGCTCACTCTAGCACATTATCATCACCTCACCCAGCCCAAGTCTCAAGTCTCATTTGTAACCTGTCCCTGAATACGGTCATTATTTACAGTCATTACATTGTGAGAATACGGAGTTGTTTTCAGTCTTACTTTGAAGAAATGGAAAACCCCTTCTCCCAGTCTTCTTTTGAACTGAAGCATGAGTTGACTGCATTGCTACATCCCTAATGATACATCATGCTATATCATAGATACTCACAAGTACTAACTGAGTGCTTCCCCTTGTGGAGAATGTTCAAACTGCTAAACATGGCTTTATACATCCTTTGGGCAAGCTGTTTCTCATTCATATAGCAAAGTAATCACTGAACAGATTCAATTAGAATGTACATTTTAATTGACTGGTTATATTTAAGTCTTCATCAGCACAGATAAAAAGCATCAGTGTTTTTTCCTGTTCTGCTTTATCCTGTCCTGCAGGACACCTCAGGGACCTTGACTGATAACGGTCTGGTGACCACTGACCACCAAGCCATGCATATACACTCACCTCTGCAGACGGATCTGATACCCACAGGACTTTACTTCTCCGACAGGCTCCGCCCTCTCTGCTGCAACCCTCTCTGCCACCTACATACACACACAAAGTTTAAAATACTTAATTTGGCTACACATTAGAGAATCCAATCAATAGGGATCCACATAGAATCAAACTCATTCTGTTAGACCACAAATACTTTCGTTAGACACAAATACTATTTCATCAAGAGTAAAAAAAAAATCTGCAAAAACCCATAAAATCAAGACTGGCTAATCATACTCACAGATATGGCACTGATGCGTCGCGGCTGGGTGCAAACTACCCTGCAGAGAGAGCCCACTCCCCGATGGATGTAGTCGTCTAGGATGAACTGTGTGACCTGTGTGGTCTTGCCGCAGCCAGTTTCTCCACTAATCACCACCACACGGTTCGCCTCAATCAACTCCACCAGCTCCTGCACTCACACAGAACAGAGTATTGAGTTTAATTGTGGGCTACTTTTGCAGCGGTGTATCGAACAGGTGTATAATGATTGCAATGTTCTGTGTAATACAGGTGTAAGGCATCTTGGTCAGTTGGCCAGTAAACATATGGCGCTTTTCCACTGGCACAAGGAACTGTCACCAAATGTTTTTCCATTACGAACAAGTGATCCATACCCATACCAATAGCATCAATGCTATTTGATAGGTCAAAATGTAGTAGGGCTGGGCGATTTGGCCTAAAATCAAAATCTCGATTAATTGAACATTTTAACTCGATTACGATTAATTAACGATTATTTTTATTTTATTTTTTTTGCCCTCATAGTTCACTGACAAGTTGCTCAGTTGTCTCAGTGTTTAAGCTCTCCATGCTCGACATGTCGGCGGAATAACGTAACATAACGAAGCGGGGTCACGTGACTCCACATGCGGTA
Source organism: Hemigrammopetersius urotaenia (assembly GCA_037974485.1). NCBI lineage: Eukaryota > Metazoa > Chordata > Actinopteri > Characiformes > Alestidae > Hemigrammopetersius > Hemigrammopetersius urotaenia. Next base: position 7,894 of record JBBPDC010011510.1, on the reverse strand, counting down.
GTGTTTTTAAAGGGAAAGTAATCGAAATAATCGACCTGGAAAAATTTTATTGATTATAGGTTCTGAATGTCGATTTCGATTACTTTTCGATTAATTGCCCAGACCTAAGACTCGGAAACAGACTTTCTTTTCACGCAAAAAAAACAACAAAAACTAACAACTGGGCAGTCAACGAAGTACAAGCACTACTATCACTACTATCTGTCTGGCCTGAAGATAAATTTCAGTGGGAGTTTTCTAACACTGTGAGAAATGTGACAAGTACCTGGGTAAGGTTTTTAAAGGCATAGCTAAACAATGGCAATTAAAAAAAGTAAAACTCAAAGAAGACTATAATAATAACAGGCGTCTTTGACAGAAAAACAATTCTGTTGGTTTGAAAACGATGGACATAGTTATGGGATGATGACAGGCCATAAACTGTGGGGAGAGAATGGCAAAAGACACACTGGCAAATCAAAGTGCGCTACAACTTCGATGCCATTGCAGTACAATACGGTTGCTGTATACCTATGGAAAAGTGCCTATGGTTCCATGCCATGTCAAACCAGAGGGACATTGGGGCAGACACAAACTTGACAAACTGTACGGGTATGCTAAGCTGATCACTGCTAAGTGACTTAATGTGAAGAACTTCATTAATATCCTAGTGGAGACCTATTGTGGCCCATTGTTTCAATCCATTGTGTGCTTGTACACAGCTGGAGTGACCTTCACAGGCCTGATCTTTGGTGGGTTTTCTTTTGGCACAATGATGTATTGGATTCTGCTGTAAGAGGCAGCTAATCTAAGGGTGTACTCACACTAGGCACGGTTGCCCTGAACCCGGCCCGAGTACGATTGTCCCCCCTCCCCACTCCCCCTCTGGCCCGCACTCACATTAGATTTCCGCATTCGTGAACACTTACGTCATTATGGTTTCAGGATAAACAGGAAGAGCGGCGCTCTCTCGCTGAACGCAGTGGAGTCCATCGCTCTGGTGACTTTGTTGATAGTAATTTTGAGTCGTTTGGTCCGCGGTGGTCCACAGCCCCCTCACAGCCTGTTGCTAAACAGGTCTATTGCTTTTGTGGCACGAAAAATGGTTTTGGAGCGTCGCAAAAACGTGGCGTCATGCGTCCTGATCCGTGCTCCAGCACGGCTAGTGCTCACAGTATATGCGAACCGCGCCCGAGTCCAACTGAACTGAACGGCACGGTTCGGAGCACTCACACTAGTCAAACAAAACGTGCTTTGGTGGTCAAACGCACTTGGGCACAGTTCAAACTGCCTAGTGTGAATACACCCATAGTGTCAGGTACGGTATGTGTGTATACTAGGGCATTTTTTCACACAACTTATTCGTCAAAAAAGTCTAAATTGAGTTGATAAGTGTCATTTAATGACATCACACAGACACAGCAGAGGAACACAGGTGTCCAACAATGAGCAGCTTTTATTAAAGTTCTCTAACATTATCAGTCAATATGACAATAAAAACAACAAATGATAATACCTTGAATTTTCTGACAAGTGCACAACAGAAAGTGGGAACAACTTAAGCCGTTCCAGCCACTCTGCGTCCTCTGGAGTGGATGACTCCCTGCAGTGCTACCATTACACATGTTAGCTAGTGGATGCCGTCTCAGATGGTCATGCATAGTGCTAGTACTTTTAGTGTAGACTTGGTGGAAAAACTGAAGCAGTCGCATGGCAGACTCCCCTGGAACAATGTCGCCTATAGGCAAAAGTGTCATGGAGGCAGACAAGAGATGACTGTGAAGTGTAGCCCAGTTGAGGCATGGTTGAGGCACCGGACTGAAGATTGCTGGGGCGATGAGGTGGAAGACGGGTCGCCCGATGTAGTAGACCATTTTTAATCAAAGGCAGTCAAACAGTTGAGGCCCCGCTGTTTTATTAATTACAGCATCATGGTCTGTGAGAAACAGGTGGCCAGCTTGCTCTGAGGTGGGAACTCCAACTCTGAACTATGTTTTCTGCTGAAACTGTGCCTTTTCTGACATAAATCCTTCTTTCTCTAAGAGTCTAATGCTCTCTAGTTCATACTGTTTGACCCCTGACCTCTTCAGCTGTCCTCAGCTGGCTTTGAAGTTCAGAGGCACGTGTTATCCTGTATTCAGACATAGCGCAGAGACTTACTTATTCTGCTTGACTTCTCTAATAAAATGCTATGACATAATGATTTCTAATGGAATCTAATGGCAGACAAAATCCCTCCTATTTACCTGGTATTTTTATGACTAATATCTCCATCATCGACTCTTGCTGAAGTACATCAGCCAGGTCATGATACAGGATGGGAATGGCCTCCAGATCGTTGTCGGACCACAGTGGATCACTCTGATTAGCCCAGGAGATGAGAGGGTTGTGGGTGACGAGCCAGGGGTCCGAACCTGGTCTGACAGTTCCTGGACAGAGAGGGCAGATGACTCGGTGGTGATCAGGGGAAGCACAGTAGTCACAGAGGCCCTCACGATAACGTCGTTCTTTCTCCTCTGCCGACAGGAAGGTGTGTCCTAGCTGAATGGGTTCCCTGGCTCTTGAAGAGTGGGCCTCTGAGGCAGGTGGAGGTAAGGGAGATGCAGTGGAGGAAGTAGCAGGTGGATTCTTGGTAGCACGAGTGATTCTCAGATTGGGGCGATGAGCAAGTTTGGAGAGGTTTTCAAGCCATTGATCCATCTGTAAAGCGAGCTGGACCATCCCCTCCAGAGTTTTGGGAAGCTCGCGTACAGCCAACTTGCCCTTGAGGCATGAGGACAGGCCTTCATAATGGGCTGCACGCAGAGCAGCGTCGCTCCACTATGTTTGTAGCGCCAGAGTGCGGAATTCAGCAGTGTATTTGCTCACACTGCAATCTCCCTGTCTCAGATGGTATTAGCGAAAGTCGACCTCCACCTTGCTCTCTGGGTGTTGGAAGGCAGCTACGAGAGAAAGATTGGTAAGAAAAACTTCACATTTTCCATCAGAGCCGTTCCACTTATCAGGGAGTGCTATTTTGGGTCATTTGGATTTTGAGGAGGGTCGGGCAGAGTCTTCAGAGGATGACTGCTCAACAGACAGGTCATCGCAAACCTTCTGCATGGCGACGAGGTCCTCACAGAGACTTACAGCTTCCGCATGGAGACTCACAGCCTCCGCTCGGAGATTCCCCATCTCCTGCTTCAGGTTCATGATTTCTGCTGCCTGTTGATTAATCACCTCCCACAGACAAGCAAAGTCCACTGGGCTTATTTTGGGACCAGACATTCTGTCACGGAGGCAGACAAGAGATGACTGTGACGTGTAGCCCAGTTGTAGTGTGGTGGATAGCCTGGATAGGAGTAGAGATTTCCACCAGTTCTCACATGCATACAGACATGTATACAAATGGTAGAGAACTAGAGTACTCACATGAGTTGGCAGATGAAACGGGCTGACATGAACTCGAATTCTGGTGCAGAGGACCAACTTCCTGTTTATATCATTTTTGCGAGTCAGTTCTGGTGCCTGATGACGTCATGTGACTTCAATCGACAATTCGACGCGAGGTTGTCCCTGATCAAGATCCTGCAACGTGAATTGAAATCCCTTAGGGAATCGTTGGAATTCAGCCAGCAGCAGGTGGAAACACTCATACGGGACTCAGTCAAGTCTCTAACTGAGAATGTGACCCATCTAGGTGAAGAAAATAAAAATAAAAGAGATAACCTGGTGAGAGATAACCTGGTGTTTTCAGACATCCTGGAATCTGCCGAAGAGGATGCAGAAGCTACAGTTAAAACCTTTATCAAGACACACCTGAAGCTTCCAGAGGACACTGTCGGAAAACATCTGCGTCGAAAAAGTCCATCAGCTGGGAGCCAAGAGGCCTGGAGCTCTGAGGCCGTCAGGGCTGGATAATTTCTTAGTCAGCAGCTCACTGCTGAGTGACATTTCAGACACAGAGATACACCCTATAGCTGTCAGCGATCATGCTTTTGTATCTTTAAATCTAATAAATAAGAAGGCCATTCCACCAAGTACTCCCCAAAACTGGAGATTTAATACATCATTGTTTATAGATGTTTGTGAAAATTTTATTAAATATTTCAAGAAAGAGTGGGCTTTATGTTTAATGACCTGCCTGGAACATCAGCATCTTTTCTCTGGGAAGCAAGCAAAGCCGTGATAAGAGGTAGAATAATTTCATTCTCATCCCATAAAAAGAAAAGAGAAAACAAATGTGTTCAGGAAGTAGAAGAAACCATCAAATCCTAAGAAGAAGCCTACGTATCCTCCCAGGAAATGCTGAACAAAATACATCAATCGAAACTAGGATAAAATGAAATTATTAATAAAAAACTCTCAATTCCTAGGCTTCACTGGCAAACATTTGAACACGGTAATAAGTCAGGTAAATTCCTCGCTAACCAGTTCAAAATAAATAAAGAAAAAACAACTATATGTAAAGACTTAACTGGGGACACGGGAAACTCTTTCATAAACTGGTTAAAAATATTATATAATTCTCCAACCGTATGTGTTAGAACAAATGACCAAACCTACTCTAGCTTCTGTCTCAAGCGGGGCACCAGGCAGCCAGGCTGTTTGCAATTTTTAGTGAACCACTAGCAGCAGTAATTAGGCTATAGTGATTAAAGCCATTAAATACAAGAATGTAGAACATAAAGTCAGTCTTTCCACAGATGTTATTCACAAACCACTCTCTCTGAGGTAATTACATTAATAAACTCTTTCTCAAGCGTCTCAGATTATTCAATAAACTGGTTAAAATCTACAGTTCTTCCAATTAATTGCTCCTTCAAGAACTCTTCTTCCACTCCACTGCAATCTGGTTGGGGCGGTGGAGAATCAGCAAACAGACAAAGTCTTTGCTCAACACAAAGATTTATTACATTTGCAAATGGAAAGAGCTATTCGCAACCCAGGGCAGTCCTGAGTCTTGAAGTTCTCTCTGAGTCCGTCCTTCACAGAGGACTTCTTATACTTTCAAAATGACCATTATCAAACGTCCCCACGATGACGACCCTGAAGTGCTTGCTGGTCTAAACAAAACACCTAATCTAAACTCTATAGCTTGAAACCATAGTGCTTATGCAAAACAACAACCTTGATTTAATCATGTCACTGTGCCCTAAACTCTGCAACCTTAATCATTATGCAGCAAAATCACCCTTAATATGAGTATAACTAGAAAGAGTCATCTGAATATACCAATTTCCTCTTACAATATGTGATTACAAAGAAATATATGTATGATTGTGAAGAATAAATGTAAATTTCCCCAACAGTTCCCCCCTTTTTGTAATGTTATTGAAAAAGAAAAGAAACAAAATAAATGTGTACTTAGAAAACCATCTACATCCTGGTTACCCTTTCAATATAGACCTCAGTAACTAGTGCTGTGCAATGCAGATTACATGGTTCCATAAAAGCAGACCCCTCAGGTGCTGCACTTTTTGTAATGTCAACAAGTCCTTCACAAAATGCTAGATCTCCCTCATAAAAATCCCATTTATGCAAAAGACAATGGTTTAGGTGGCCCCCCCACTTCTCCTTCTGTGGAGACGGCTACCCCCTCTGTTCCACACGTAAGCTGAATGCCAAGGACGCACATTAAATCTCTGGCCATAATGTTTACAGGACACTTGTTAGATATCAGAAAGAAGTGTGTAAACAGCACTCCAGGTTTATCTGTTTGAAAAAATGGAATGGGCACAGAAAATCCTGAGCTCTCAACACAGACGTTGTAGCTCCAGAATCCACCAAAAGCTGTGGACTTGCCCATAATTGTGAGATTTACGCTCTGCATTAAACGTGCGTGTGGAAACATCTGTAAAGGAAATTTTCTGATTGTTCTGATGGTGTGGTAGATGTTGCAGCATGTGGCGTTGCACGATACACCTGGAGCTCATAACAGTCTCATTCCATGGTTGTGACTGTCGAATGCAGCTTCTCTTGACAGCTCCATTAGCAGCTGGATAGGAGACTGATGTTCGGCTATGGGAGATACCTTGGGTGTGCAGGAATGAGGCAAAAGCTGCAGAAGTGAACTGTGGACCATGGTCTGTGACAATGTTCTCTGGGTTCCCATGACAACAGAAAACAGATGTCAGGAAGTGAATCACATCCTTAGTAGTGGCAGTATGTGAAAAGGCAACCTCAGGCCACTTAGAATAATAGTCTGTCAGCGTGATCGCGTACCTGCAAGCAGAAATTGCGGTGTCAAAGGGTCCAACAATGTCAAGGCCAAGTTTCTTCCATGGCCCATCAGGTAGTGGGACTGGTTGCAAAGGAGCCGGGCTAGTAGAAGCCGTTTTATCATTAACCTGGCAGAGTATACATGACTGTACTTGTGAGTCCATCTTTGGCCACCAGTAAAGGTCGCGCAGACGTTGCTTTGTGCGGACAATCCCTTGATGACTCTCATGTGCAAGCGTGATCAGTGTGTGTCGTAAGGAGAGTGGCACAATGAGTCTTGAGCCTCTGAGGATGTAGTTATCTTTTACTGAGAGCTCATCTCTGATCTTGTAGTATTGGGCCAGTACACCACTTACTGATTTAACAGAGGGAGGCCAGCCACTTTCAATTTGTAAGCGCAGGGCTGACAGTTCGGGACAAGAAGAGCAAGCAGAGTCATAGTCAGTCACTGGAAGAGAGCTCAGAGCAGCAGAAATCTGTGCCACCATCTTGGGTTCAGCATCTGGGATAGAGTCAGAAGGCACAGGCAATGGACGGCATGAGAGGCAATCAGCCGTATAGTTCTGAGAGCCTGGTCGATAGATAATATCGTAGTCAAAACAGAGCAGGCGTGCAGACCAGCGGGCAACCCGCATTCCAGCCCGACCAATTCCCTTTGTGCTGAGCAGTGTTGTCAATGCCTGGTGATCTGTGCGGAGAGTAAAACGACGTCCCCACAGGTACGTTCTCCATTTTTCTGTAGCTCACACACGTGCTTCTTTTTCAACAGTCGAATATTTCCTCTCTGTTTCAGTCAGTGTGCGGGAAGCAAAAACCACTGGCTTCTCTGTACCATCAGGCTGTACTTGTGGAAAGACAGCTCCAAGTCCATAGTCACTTGTATCTGTAGAAATCACAGGCCGCAGAGAAGGGTCGAAAAGAGCAAGCGCCGGACTGTTCACAAGAAGTTGCTTAATTTACTCAAAGCTGCTTTGAGCTGCAGGGGTCAATGTAAATGTGTCTTTTTCACTGGCACAGGCAAGCATAGGAGCCACAACCATCGCAAAGTTAGGCAGAAACTTCGAATACCAGGATATTAGGCCCAGAAATGATCTCAGGGCAACAGCATCAGATGGGGGAGGGGTTTTCAAGACAGCCTTAATGTGCTCTTGGTCAGGAAGTCTGCAGTAATGGTATGTGTAGGGAGGTTTTCCTGAAGTGACATTTGTTCTCATTGAGCACCAGTCCAGCCTCCTTCAGCTTTTGGAGGACAACGGTGAGATTCTGATCATGCTCAACAGGGGTGTTGCCATAGACAATGAGATCATCCAAATAATTTTGAACACCTGGGAGGCCATTGAGGATGTCAGCCATCATTTTCTGGAAGGCTGAGGGAGCTGACGCGAGGCCATTAGGAACTCTGCAGAATCTGAACAGACTATCAACAGTGTGATGAATGCTGCTATCTTCATGAAGAGGCAACTGGTAGTATGCATTAGCCAGATCGATTGTATAAAACATTTTGCACCTTGTAGATTCACGAACAGTTCATCCACATGAGGTAGGGGATAGCAGTCAGTGATCACGGCTTTGTTTGGTTCACAGAGAATTTTTTGAATGACGCCAGCTTTCAGCAAGCACTCCAGTTCAGCTGAGATGGAAGCTCTTACAGCGAAAGGCAGGCGTCGTAGTTTCTGGCTTACTGGTTTAACAGTGGAGTCAATTTTCACCTTAT
>JBBPDC010011501.1:2608-13418 GCA_037974485.1 Hemigrammopetersius urotaenia | reverse complement strand
AAGAATTCCAATGTGCATGGACTGCTGGTCTCATGCACAAATGGCAAATAAAAATCTTGAATCTTGAATCTTGAATGAATTTACAATTTGTTGTGCTTCAAGCATGGATCCGTGCCACTCATGTTCTAACTACTAAGCTTTAAAATTAGCTCATTTAAAGGTGAATGTTTTCCAGTTTGTTTTCCAAATTTGTCTAGTTTCACTCACTAACTGGGAACCAATACTGCGAGGGTTAAGACTAGCATGGACCTTCTCTGGGTCATGGAAGGGAAACCACATCTTTTCAAACTGATACTAATGCAGCATCATTGGAAAGCTCAACATGCTTGGAGGAGAACACACTAATTGCCAACTCTATTACACCAGCTAACAGATGCCTGGCTAGCATTGTGCTGTGTGATGGGGAATAGGAGGACCATCTCAGCCAAAGCAAAGCCAGTTATGCTTTATTGGACTCCCGGTAACAAATAGGGAACTTAACGATACCCAAATGAGGGATTTTTTATTTAAACACTTCATAGAATCAAACTACTTACACAATCTACTAGTCCATGGGAAGAAACATACAGCTAACAACATGACATCACACTGAGAGAGCTAATGTGCAATTTCAGAATTGTTCCAGGATGGAATTTGATTCAGTCCTCTTTCCCTTCCAATGTCTGATGCTTATCTTGGCCTGATACCTTTATATCTCTAGCTTCTTTTTCTAATTTCAAACATGTAGCATGAATAAATGAACACGTCACCACTTAAGTTACATGCCATTAGTTGATTTGACCTGTTATTATCATTGGCTTTACGAATGTTTATCCAGCATGAGCACAATGATGTCGAATTCCATTTTCTAATTTTCAGCATTTTCTGTTTTTGACATTGCGTTTTGAGATGCTCTCCCGGCCCATCACTCTTATCCAACCCCCACCCCAATATCATTCCCCCGTGTTTCATTATGTGATACATACAGCACGTTTTCTATTAAAGATTCACTCCAGAGTGACCAGGAACGTGGCCGTGTTAATAGATGTTGCCGTGCCCCTTAATTAGGGATGCGCGGAGGTAATTGAATGCCCAGCTGACACCTCTGGCCTATCAGAATTCATTAAGGCATTTCTTATTAGCATTCACAGTTCCCTCCGGAGGCATTGGGGGAGAAAACATTTTGAAGTCGGCAGTCTGGATCACACATTTCAGAGATGAAACTTGCAGATACTTTTAGTATGCCTTGATTACAGACGTCAAAACCGTAGGGTTAGTTTGGCTGAAAACTCTGTGGACCCTGCCAACCCTTTAAGCAGAGTGTAATGTGTGCAAAATCTTGCCACTGACAGTGCGTACTTATAACAGGAGTCGAACTGAGGGACTTGCGCTCATGGCAAATGATATAAGAGCATTTTGAGGAATTCCAGATGGCTTACTTACTGCTGCCGTTTGATGGTGAACTTTGCCGGCCTTGCGTGTGAGTGATCTTTCCCTGGTTGATTGTGATTTGTGTCTATATGTTTTCCAGTGTGTATCTGGCTGCCATGGAAAATGCAACACCTTTCTGAGAATGATATACTGTCGAGAGAGTTTTCAAAGATTTTGCCGCCCCTGGTTAAGTGACATGTTTTTAAGTGACAATACACCAAATGTAGCCAGTGCAAAAGTCGTGAAATGTGTCCACAAGCATAGCCTGCAGCAACCCACGCAGCCCTGGTTAGTTACCCAGTAACCTGGATAATAGATGGATAGAAAAGTTATAGTACATTATATATTTTATGTTTGAGTATTTGCCAATATATTAAAGTCAGAAAATAAATGAGAAATTCTGCACTGAAATGTGTGGACATATTTAAGCATGAGTTATAATAATTCTAAACTGTAATTAAAGTAATACTTTAATTAATACTAATAAAGTAATACTTTATTGAGGTCATACTAAAAGAAGATTAAAAACGTTGGTTTAATTTTTTCAGCCCAGCAAATAGCAGAGAAAGGTCGCCAGTCCATCAGAGGACAGACATACACAAAGCCATATTCACACCTAGCCATATTTAACCTTTCCAATTCACCTGTATGTCTTTGGACAGTCTGAGGAAACCAGAAACCAAGCCAAAACATGCAACCTCCACCCAGAATGGACCTTCAGTTGCCCAGGACCAAACCCAGGACCTTCTTGTTGTGAATGGTATCTTACATATATACTGCTCAAAAAATAAAGGGAACAATTAAAGAACACAATGTAAATTCAAGTCAATCATACGTCTGTGAAATCAAACTGTCCACTTAGGAGGCAAGACTGATTGTCACTAAGAGAGTTTAGACTGTAAATCAGTGTTGCCTCCTAACCGGACAGTTTGATTTCACAGACGTGTGATTGACTTAAAGTTACATTGTGTTGCTTAATTGTTCCCTTTATTTTTTTGAGCAGTATATATTATATCTATACTGTCCATTATCATACACAATGTTCAATGTACTTTACAAGAATAGAATAAAAGAATAGAAACAAAATCAAATAACAGAAGACATAAAATTATACAAAGAAATGAATAAAGAAGATTAAAAGTGCAATGCAAGTGCAGATATGTATGTGCAGAATAGTGCAGTTTTTGGCATCTTTTTGAAACTGGTGGTGCAGATCTGAAACTGTTGGTAGTGCAGCATAGTGGGTAAACACCATTTTATCAGGTCAGCTCCTGCAGATCTAAGAGACCTACAAGACTTATATACATCAAACAGAGATGTATTTCGCACCCACACCATTAAGTGTACACAATGAGAAATGCTTTGAAATCAATGTCGTACCAAACTGAGATCCATTGCAACAACCTGAGACCTGGAGTGATCTCTTGGTTTTGAAACGTACACATGTTAGTTGTTGATCTTAGTGCTTAATATTTTATTAACTGGCATTAATGATTCTTGTAATAGGGCATCACAATATGCACAAATACTTATCGCAATTTAGACATTCACAGTACTAATACACTGACGTGTGCCATATACAGATGGGCATCTGAGAGAGAGATTTATGATGAGTTGTGATCATCCTGACACCCTCACAGGTGTTCTTCAGATATTGTGCTGAATCAAGACAAGGCCGTGAGAATGAGTGAGGAACTGAGGTATGAACTGGGTCCTAATGCTTTTTATTCTGTGAAGATTTCAGGCAACTATATATCTTGAGAACATAACACCTCTTATTAATTTAAAGCACTTCTTCCAGTAATGCTCTGAAGTGGTTGTGATTTACTTGCTAGAGACATTTGCACAGACCTGCCCAAGTGTGAAGATATATTAAAAACTGCAAATGCTGAAATTCATGTAAATAAACATGCCATTTAAACATCTCTGGTGATAAATGGCCCCTGGGGAATGTATAAAATATCTGATTATTTGGAACCCAAATGTTATGGCTTGGAGACCCCAATCAAAGACATTTGATTTGAATTTAAACTACACACTATATGTAGCTTGTAGAGCTTCTGTGACAGTTGGAGGCTGTTAGAGGCCATCCTTTCAGTTCTGTGTTTTGAGTTATAGGGACTTTATTTGTGATGGCTGAGCACATCGGGTTTTGTGATCAGCAAAAATAGTTATGTGTTTCTATTTGGGGGGGGGTTGTGTTAACCCTCTGAGGTCGGGGGATCCAATTCCGGATCGTTTTTGACTTCTCCAAAACAATCATCTAAAGCTCTGTGAGTAAGTAACTGTAGCCACGCTCCTCAGGTATACAGATGTAAAATAGCAATCTGAATACATGAATAACAGTGGCGTGTTTGGCTCATTGTGTAGCAGGGGGCAATGAAACCACACCCCATTTCACCGCTAATAAACAAAAGCACATTCTCGAGAGCGATCGCTGAGAAAGAGAGAACAGTTTGAGAGAGAGAGAACACTTAGAGAGAGTGAGAGAACAGTTTAAAGATGCCCAGCGAACGGAAAATGTCCCCAGCGGAATAAGTAAGTTGCTTAAACTAGCTGTGCTTTTTCGGCTGGTTTATGAAGCCAGATCTAAGCTGTGTCTGAAAAGTGCAATCATTCACTATGTAGGGCACAATGTAGTGAATCGGCCATTTTGTAGGGTTGTAAGAAATGATAGCCATACGAGCCTGTTTGACTAGCTGTTGTTGGTGCTGCAATATATTCGTTTAGTCAGTATATTCAGTGGTACAACTGCGGAAAAGTGCTATAGAAATAAACTTGACTTGACTTGGCTAGTCATGTAATATTCTGGCATACATCCATTCTGAATCAGAATCATTGTTTTGAGAGTAATATTCTTATATATATATATATTTCTTTCCAATTGTAAATATCTTACTGCACTTGCAGATAATTTCACTTGTTTCTAGTCTATAGATTTCTTGAAACAAGAAAAAATATCTAAAAACAATCTTAATATACTATATAAGAGCAAAAAATGTGTCTCTTTGTCCCATATGTCTCTTACAGAACATGTCTCTTAGCATGCACATCTTCAGTGTGAGTGATAGATAGCCTGCTCTTTGTGTCAGATAGGCTACATTTGCAAATGTATGTCAGGTCTTGCTAGAAATATATGCAGGCATACAATGAGGGCCTTTGACACATGTCCAGGCATACAGTGACAGCCACTGACAGGGAGAGGTGGAAGTAACAGGTGTGAAACATCCATCTAATGAATGTGAATAAATATGCATGTGAAAGAACAGAAAAGAAGTCTTACATTTGCAAAAATGCTAGTAAAACTACATAACATTTCTGAACGCTCCTCTTACTTTTTTGTAGCCAACACATGTGTTTACAAGGTTCAAACTTCAAAAGTCTTGCTAGGATGCATTTATGGTGTGTTTTTTACTTTGAAGATATCTGAAAATAGCTTTTTGTCATGTCATGTTTACACAGTATTTAAACAAATGAATTACATTACACCTATTTTATGTCACTTTTTGCATAGATGTGTTCAGTTAGATTAAATACTTAACAATGTAAAGGTGTAGCAAACTGCCTCAAAGTGCCAGAAAGGCCTCAGACCTCAGAGGATTAATTATTTAGTTCTCCTTTGTGTGGACGATAGTTCGGTTTTATGATCCTGTCTCTTTTGTTCCAGTTTTGATTTATGTTAGGACCTCGTGTCTGTTGACTTTGTGGAAATAAAAGTTATTAATCATTGAAATCTGCATTTGCGCCTGCCCTCATCTCCAAGAGAAGGAGAGCTGTGACAGCTTCCTTGCCGAGCCTAGACCAAGACCGCCATGCTGGTCAGTCAGCAGCATTAAGAAGGGACGGTGATGTTAGTTTTGATTTCCACCTCATCTAGGGTTGATAGTTGTGGTTGTGGATTCTTGGGATGAACAGCTTCTTTGTCAGTATCCAGAACCTCTTTCTCACCAGACCTCTCTGCCAGACTTCTTCTCAGTCTTAAACCATTGTCAAGTTACAAGTTACAATTGCACAGCACCACCTTCCAACTGAAAAAACGTAAAAACCGTAACCACAAGGCAGCTAGGAAACTAAGGAGCACCAACAGAAAACAGCTGACAACAAAAGGCACGTGACCATGAACAAAAACAGACAAGAACGTCAAAATAAAAGAACCTGAACATAAACAGAAAAAATGGGGTGAGAACAGAAAAGCAGCGGCATTATAACGGCCGCTGAATGAACCGTGACAATATCTTTAACAATGCATATCATTTAAAAAGATGCACCCAGTATTCAACAACAAAATTATACTACAGGTACTTAAATACTTAGAAAAATACATTAAATCAGACTGAAGACACATCACTAGAGCCAAAGAACTCATTGACCAACTTGATTCAGTCTTGATGGCCAGCAGCAGAGAGCAAATTGGAGACATCCACTGAGTTTAAGCTTTAGCTATTTTGCATTATTTTGACATTGACATTATACCAAACAGCAATCACACAACACGACACACTTCACACTAAACAACTTCGATGATGTTGACCCCACATACAAATGTTAAACCCGATCTTTGTGAGGAGATATATTTTGGAAAAAAAAAACACTAGCATTAGGCTACACAGAGCACTGCTACTCTGTCGAGGGGTAGGCAGACACAAGGCTGTGAACAGGGCTTCCTATTGGCCACTGAAAAGGCTCTGTGTACATGATTTAAGCATTTTGATAGGTTTAAAAAGATCAGAGATTGACATTTTAGCACCATACTTGGACAGCTGAGATCATGACGTTTCGGAGGACATGCGAAAACAGCCCTTATTTTGGACATTCTTTTGTAAGATTTGAGAGCTACAACCCGGATTAAATAGCCATTTATGTACATTTTCGCAATTATTTCTATAATGAAACTTTGAGAGATTAATTTTGAAGACCTTTTCTTTCTTCGATATTTTTGATGTTTTTCAACATAATTAGCCCGTATCTCAATTAATAGAACGCCGACTTCCGACTCATTACAGCAGATGGGGTCACATATTTTCAAGCTGCAGTGCTGCTGATGGTGGTGGACGGTTTGCTGAACATGCGCACATTGTATTCTCTGAGAGTTTACTGTGTCTCAGGGCTGATGATTATTTTATATGTCTGAAAACTCTGGTGTGGGAAACAGTCAGAGTGAGTGATTGAGAGGATGCAGTAAGGAGGTTTCTAGCATGAAAATGATAACCTGAATTATGAAATAAAATGCAGCAAAAAACACTCTGAAATCATTCTAACACTGATATAATATTGATGCGTCTTCTTTGGACCTCTCATATTTCTTTAGAACACCACAAAAGCGGCAGCATTACTTCTATTTACTGTGACATATAACTGTGTAAATGTGTCATGTTAGTGTGCGTTAAGAATAGCAAACCATGTTTCATATCTTATAGACTGGGACTGGCTCAACATTTCCACTTGTGTGCTTTTTGTTTACCATCAGAGCACTAATGGATTTAGGCCTCATTTTTGTTTCAACCCTGATACTGAAGTGTCAATGACCTGCTCCTTTTAGTGTGTTCTCTGCCTTAACACACCCGCTACAGGGGCTGCTAATGAGCAGATTAATTGGATGAGGTGTGTTGGCAGCAGAGGAACCTCTAAAACCTGCAGGGCACCTTTACCTTCTGGACCAGGACTGAAAACACAGGTCTACCATACATTATTCATTTAAAGAGTCCATATGCAGGCAAACATTTGATGCAGGGTGTAAAAATGTTTACATCATTCACAGCCTTGTCCATATGTTAAAATAAAATTTTTGTTTTTGTGAATATTTTTTGTTTCAACACGTACCTGCATATTCAACTTATAGTAGTTTTGACCATTTTGTACACGGTGTAAAACTGATCCAACCTTAAATTTGGATTGACACAATACAGGACAGCCAGTTAGGCCCAAGGTTATTTACATATGTCTTTCACAGGCACGGTAGCAAAAACAGCCTGTTCAATCAGAGTCAGAAAGCTTTACTGATCCCTAAAAAAACTGCTTGACTGCACAAAGACACAAAGACACAAACAATATTAAATATAATACAAAGTCAAAATAAAGGTCTCTAGAAAATATTCAGAAAATGCTTTGTACTAAATACACTGTGATATATACACAAGATCAATACTGTGGTCAGTAAGACAGGCGGATATATCCACACACACACACACACACACACACACACACACACACACACACACACACACACACACACACACAGGACCACTGGCCATATCTTCCACAAACCTTCCAATGCCATATCTGTATGAGAACAAATAGGAATTTAGTATCAATGCTGCACCATTATGCTCTAACAACAAAAGAACCAGTCCACACAGTGAGCGGCTAAGGCAATGAACTGGAGACTCTGCAGGCTTATGAAGTGATTGCTTACAGGGAAAAGCGTAGAACTCCCTAATACCGGCACATATCGCTCGCACACCTGCAACACCCAGATCAATTTTAGCCCATGTTAGAGAACTGATTTATTTCCGTGTGCCTGAGCTACTCATCGTATTGGTATTCTTTCTGTTTTACTATCGAGTGCAGTGTGGCACTATTTCCACTGAGGTATCTTTGATTATGTGGATATTTATAGTCCAATGGATAATATTATACAAAGCTATTATCCTACTCCTCGTGGTTATGTTTACTGAACACAGTCATTTGACTGCAGGATCTCAGCAGGTGCTTGCATCTCCTCAAGCTGATTGCTGATTAGCTCCAAGAAACTGGAGTCAGTTTCATTCTATTAACTCTTAAGATTTCTCACTAACTTGGTTACTTATTTTATAGCATGGTAGTTTGATATTAAATATCACAATCCTTGGATACCAAATGCAGTCTACTCCCAAAGTCCATATGTAGAAATGAAGCTGCCAAAGTGGTCCATTTTGAATTCACAGGTTTTGTGATTTCACAAACCTACCAGCCCATTTACATATAGTCAGCCTACAGCAGTTTATCCTTGCCTTTTCAAAATGAAGTTATAAGATGTGTTTCATGCCTGACTGCTTCTTGAGCGAGGCACAAAACTTCACATTTAAGGTCGTTCACATGCATTGAATGGTTGGAAAAATATGAAATGAATCTTGGCTGTTTTTATAAATAAAGCTCCATAAGCATTGTAAGTAGACCTGCTATCACGCTATTACCATGGCAGTGTTTACTTGGCTGCTCCATAGGTTCCATAGGTGATGCTGTTATGCAACGGCATGGAATGATATGTTCATCAGCATGGGCTGTTTGGAGTGATTGATTATGTCTCAGCATTACTCTTTAAATTGTCTAATAATGTAATCTAATACTTGTCCTCTGTTTGTGTTAATCACATAAGTGCATAATTATCATAATTACATAGTTATTACATAGCTACAATCATGTAATCACATAATTACATTTAACCATTAAAGCCAAATGACAGTAAGAACTTTTCAATGGTTTAAATAAATGCCAAGAAAGGGCATTGAGGATATTCATGCTTCAGTAATCTGAAAGCTTAAGTGACAAGGCCATCCAGCATTCAAACGCTGCTCCACCTGAAAAGCTCAAAAACATACAGCACATCTCTTTATTCTGCTCCTCTTATTTGCCGTAAGCTGTCGTGTCTTGATGGCAATGCCAATGTTAACGTCTGTATTGTCACACGGCACGACAGACTCTTCAGGCACAGTTGAGTTGCTCAATCATCCTCGATCCACATCATCATGCAGACAGACCAGCTGAGGACGAGTGCTTCACGGACATGATCGGTTTATTGTGAGGTGAGGCTCTGTTTGGTTGCCAAGCCATGTCTACACAATATCTTTTCAACCCCTGTCGTGACTCGTAATAGAAGACGTGAGGTAGAATAATGGTTCAGCCGTAGGGCCATAGATCATCAGGGCCGGAGATCATTATGGCCTTAGCTGATATAAGGCTTGTGTTCAACAGCTCTATAAAACAAAGCAAAAGTAAAGCAAAGAAGAAGAACAGATGTGTTTTCGTACCAAACATGCTTTCATTTCGCAATAAAAAGGAAAGCATTTTGCATTATAAAGAGATCCTCAGTCACACTTTTCCCAGAATCTGACCGAAGTAAGATATAACTGTGTTTTCAATCACAGTGCCTGCTGAAATAACTTCAAACAAGATCCTTCCATCCTTATATTTAATACTGGACCATATGGTGGGATGCTACATATGTTTTGCTCCATTATCAACTACCTGTGGTGAAATACTGCAGCTGTTACGCGATGACATATGTCCCACCCAAATCCTCCTCTTCACTGATGGCTACCTGCTGTGGCTGTCGGTATCATATGGCAGAATTGTTTCACGCGTAGTAACAAAGGCTGTGCAACATGTGTGTTGCATTTCTTTTTAAGGGGGCAAAGGGTCATGTTTAGTGAGGTGGACAAAACTGATGCTCTTTTTATGCACAGTGATCTGATGCTTGGATCTACTGGAAGCATTTAGCATCTTCTGGGTCAGTGGAGTCACCTATAGAAAGGAAACACATGTCAGTTGGACACATCCACTTACTTTCCAGATGCAGTTAGTGGTAGATACTCTGGGGTGGTCAGTGGTTTCAGGGTTGGCTGTTCATTTCAACTGACAAAAGTGGTACGAAAAATTGCACCGTATTAAATGTAAAAGGCCCGTATCCATCAACTGCTTTGTATCTCATCATTTTCCTTTAGGCTGTCCTCTGGACAGAGGACTAATCAACATTTTTTCAATCTTCTACAATGTTTACATCCCACGCCAAACTGCAGCAGAGCCAGTAACATTGTGAAGGATTGTTTCTACCCGTTAAATGGACTCTCATCTCTTCTACTGTTGGGCAAATGGTATCGAAGCTTCCACTTTGGTTCTGCAAGATTTTCATACCGCAAGCCATCAGAACTCTGACTGCACATAAATGTCCAGTCCTAGGCTAACCAAGTACATTCCAGTGAAGGACCCACCCTATACCTTAAACACTTCTCATAATCACACTCTTTCAATAGCACTTGCACTTTTCTTCTGTTTACCGCCACAATAGGCACACTTATGTCCTGTCGATCAATTTGATAAGTTACAATTAAACTTACTCAATGTGGTTCAATGCTGCGGTCTCCTGTGCAATAATATATGTATGGTGCAATATTAGTTTTTATCTCTGTACTGTATAGTTTTGTATTTATTCAACAACTACGCTGCTATATTGTCTATTTATTCTATTGTTTTATGCAAAACTAGTCACTCAGGAAAGTTTACATTCACATTATACTGTAACATTACATCTCTGTTCCATTGTTGTGGTGTCTATTTATAGTGTTGTCTGAGCTGTCCCTGTCATAGCCGTTCACTCTGTTGAATGTTCATTATGGCTGTATTATGGAGAAGTTACTTGTCAGTG
>JBBPDC010011491.1:0-13418 GCA_037974485.1 Hemigrammopetersius urotaenia | reverse complement strand
TCAGATTGCCTTGCTAACCGCTGCCCAAACAAACAACCAGGGTGCGTGGTGGACGAGGCCCGGACTTCACAAATGCAAAGGTGCAGGGGTTTCGGTAAATAATTATTAGTTCAGTTCTCATAAAAATCCGCATGAGACTGAAGTCATGACTGCGAAACAGTGATTAAGCAGAGGTTTACTGTACTGGTGAAGCCAATCACACCCATCAGTACAGTGGAAAGGGCAAACATACAAGCCGGTAGGATCATTAAATTATAATTGTCTTTGTTGTTCAACTACTGCAAGTAAGCTTTGTTCCACACACGACAGTTGCTTCCGTTTCTTGCTTCTTTTTTTTTTTACATTTCATTTAATCTAACTCAACTAAGGAAAAACACCCAATTCACATTCAGCATGTTGTGACAGAAAATATTTGTGAAAAATAACCCCTGGATAACAACTGTACATATATTAAATAACTGATCGCCTCAAATAATTGCCATCATCAAACATAACTGCAATCAAGCCATCATGTAATAACTTTAATAACTGTGGCTTAATACAAGTCTAATTCCTCTAATCAATTAGAGACTTAAAACATCACTCAGACTTTTCACAGCAGAGAGAAAACCAGATATATCGGCCTCCAGAACGTCATGAATTTTGATGTTCACGTCCATTTAGAAACATCACAGAACAACTTTTAATATTTTTGGGAACCCAGTGGGGTTTGGGCAACATTTCTAAAGCATCTGAGCTCATATCAGGTTTAAAATGTGGATTTCTCATCTGTTTCCAACCCTAACAGATTTTGGCTTGCATTTACTCCTTTCAAGCATGCTGGGTCAGACTTGAATCAGGCCTTATAAAGGCTCTATGCAACAGCCATCTTTGCTTTCTGAGGGATGACTTCTCTCTCGTGGAACTCCAGCAGAGCTCTGAGTCTTTCTGCTACCTTCCCCTCACAGCTCAGGAGAGAGAATACGCCTCAGAGTTCATTTATGACCAGACTGCGCTCAGACTGCAAGTCAAAATAAACACACACTTAAATAAAATGAGGCTTTTTGCTATTTTCTGGATTTTTTTTTTTATCACAATGAAATAAATTCCAAAAATAACCAGAGTGCTATCTGCCCTTCACCGCATTACTGTTCTCATGTATCTTTCAGTGAAGCTCCAGTATAAAGTATAATAAACATCAGCAAAATAAAATTTCTGAAAAGCTAAAACCAACTTCAAAAACTTAAAAACTCGTTTTTGGAGTGTGAGACTTTTCTTCACCAAATAATTTGTGTTTGAAGCATTGTGTCGAACGAGTTAATGTCATATTGCAAAAAGCAGGCAACCATTTGGCACTGATGGTTATCTAGCACAGTGGTCCCCAAGCCCCGGGCCACGGACCGGTAGCGGGCCGTGGATCATGTGGTACCGGTCCGCCGGCTGCACAGAAAACAAAACGTAGATGTTACCCGTGTTCTGTTGTCGGCTCGTTGTTATGAAAATGCTGTTAATAAAGCTGCGAGTACACACTGGATTTACGTTTATTAATATTTATTATGTATTTTAAAGATACCCCATTATTATATTTTTAAAATATCCCCATTTTATGCGTCATTTATTTGTATAATATACGTATATTTATCTGCCGCTCCTTAAAGGCCGGGTTGTGAAAATAGTTTTTGATATTAAACCGGTCCGTGACCAAATAAAGGTTGGGGACTAGCACACACATTATGAAAGAGAGGCTTATTTATCAAGGGAATCTATTAAATGCTCATTTTTTCAACAATTTAAATTAAATAAACACACAAAACTGTACACAGTGTCTTTTAGCTAGCCACATCTGAAGGTCTGAGGCTAAAATGAGCCTTACCTTAAATCTCTTGTCCTGCAAGACCTTCTTGATGGCCACCAGTTCTCCTGAGTCACAAAGCTTAGCCTGGTAGACCACACCGAAAGAACCGTTCCCGATGACCTTGGTGTCCGTGTAGCTGACCTCCTGCGGCCTGTCGGGACCCTGGCCAGGGGTCGCCACGACTGTGGTCACTTTACTGCCATCCTTATCTCCTACAGCACAAAACAGAAGAGACCGTCAGTCCACAACAGCACAAATGAGCAGTTTTCTCCCTCCGAGCAGAGAAAGTCCGAGTATTGGCCTTATGAGCTTTATATTAAGTATATAACATTCAATTTGGTTGTAAACTACACAACACAGACAGCTGTGAAATGTAAAATGACCAGTGACAAGTATGCAATTGTCTTAAGGCTTCATAAGTAAAGAAAACCAAAAAAAAAATAGAAAGAAGCACAGATTAGATATTAATAGTGGTCTATAAAAGGTGGAAAGGTCAGAAAATGCTGATAAAAAGTATATGTAGTTGCAGAGCAACAGTTCCAGTCTTGTTCAAGAGTACTGCATGTTCTTTTAACAGCACATTTTTTCAGTCTGGGTGCAAAGGTCCTATTTCAACAATGATGAAAAGTGTAATACTCCAGTGAATGTCCCGAGGCCTGTGATTTGGCATGGTAGGGGCCCAGCAGTTAGAGAACTTTGCTCAAGTGGTAACAGATTGGCCGCTGGACGCTGGTCATTTCAACCTTCGGCAAGTTTCCTAAACCCTTGACCTCTAGGGACTGCGCTTCCGTCTGAGAAAGTTTGAACCAGAGAACATCAAACATAAAAGAGCACAGCAGCCTATTTTTTAGCTTATGGCTTATAAGTTAAGGCATGCAAGCCACGAGTGCAGACCTTATAGAACACGAGGCATGTGAACAATAATCCTAGGCATAATATAAAGAACGTTGTAGGGGATTTGTGGAGGCTATACATTCTTTTAGAGACAAACAGGACAAGTAAAGGACTTGTAAAGAAATGTACCAACAGAGGGCCAGTTGAACAGGATATTACATTTCAAAGACAGTAAAAATGTGGTTGGGAACAGTAGAGGTAGGCAATATAATGGTGTTATTGTAATCATGATTAATTATGTTATTGTGATACAATACACGTTCCTGAGCACCTCATTAACATCTTCAGAAGAACACTGACCGACCGCATGTCTCGTTTACAAAAATACCACAATAAGCACTGCTGACTTGTTATATATGAATGTTATATATATTACACCATACTTTACAAACTCTACCTAAAATGCACATGAAAGGGAGCCCAACAGTGTATAACAACCAGTGTGGCAGTGAAAACGGTAATGTATGGAATATTTGGACTAAATATTGGGATTAGGAATGCTTGTTATGCATCAGTGTCAATAAAACTACAAATCAATATGATGTAATTACCAACACTGCTGTACTGACACTGTGCCACCCAACAATATTTGACCCTCTAGTAATAAAATAAGCATTAATATGTTGATCTTACAACTGATGTTTTCTCAGAAACGGACTGTATTTAAAGCACTCCAGTGACTCACTTTACCAACCAATGAATGGCCATGTAAAGAAAAAGGTTTCCAAGAAACCCAGTGTGTACATGCGTGTGTGTTGGGGAATTGGGGCATCAGCACACTAGATTAGTGTCTGTGTTCCAGATTGTGGTTCAAAGTCCTTGGTAACTCCGTTAAAGGTTAACTGCCAGCCCCCGAGCCTCTTCCCCACGTTAAAACCACAGGCATTAATACAGAATTTAATCAAGCTGTCCTTGGATGAGTCTAAAGAGGATGTCTCTTGAACAAATTTTTATTTTAAAAAAGAAAAACAACTAAACTCTAAATCACTTCTGCGAACGGTCAGTAGACAGACTACTTTTCGTACAACAAAGATCTGTCAAAAGAGTCAACCCAGAGTACAGTGTGCGTTCTCTCTCTGCGTCTCTGTGTGTCTCTATCAAGGAAGCATGAAAGTGTCTGGAGTCAGCACTCCATCCATGCTTCTATCCTAGTAAAGTGGATGTTGCATTCTGATACTGAAGAATAAAACTGAGATAAGACTGAGATTGCAACAGTAACACATGGTAAACATTTGCTCTAACCATTTGGCTCTTAGTATTACTTGTTTAAAAGGCTGCTTTGGAAAAGACAACTCTGTATTCCAGCTTCTTCTGTGCATCCTAATGTTCTGAAGAACCAGTGCAGGAACTGTGGTGCATGAATGAAAAGAGCATTCCTTAATCCCTATTTAAGGCAGGTACAGTAGGGCAGTAAAGCTGGAGTTGAGTCATCTATAGTCTGATGTGATTAGTGCACAGCCTTCGGTTAAGTGTTTGTAGGGACACAATGATGTTGCTGTGCTGTATGAAACCTGAGGCGCGTTAGTTTTGTTGTTCAGGATCATTTCACAGTCTCTCTCTCACACACACACAAACACACACAAGCTTGCCTGTGACTGACTAAACACTGACTAAAAATGTTACGCGTTTTTTGATCACTGTACTAATATAATGTGACACACACACACTTTTCCTCCCGAACCTGTAACTCGGCCAAGCAGCCCCAGCTGTGCGGCTCCGCACCAACTGAGCCATTTCCCCACTGTTTCCATGGCAACGCAGACCTCCCCGAGATGCTTTGGCCCACTTCCTGAAGTCACACTACCAGGCCATTTACACACGCAGGCGCGCGCGCACACAGCTCTTGGCCGAGCGCGACCGTGGCATATGAGTCTTAAAAAAGAAAAAAGAAAAAAGACTCCACCTCATCGCACGGAAAGCGCAGCACTTAAAAGCGTTTTATAACTGTCAAAAGGAAAGAATGATGCAGTGGTGCTGCGATGCTGTCAGACTGGTTATGTGAGCACTGGAGGCTCCAACAGCAGTCAAATAACGACAGACGAAACCAACATTTCTCCACAAAACCAGTGCTGGGCCACAGAACATCTACACCCTTAAAGAGAAGGGAGGGATACCGTTAGGACTTCACCGATACAGATATACAGATACTGCTCATCAATACTGAAACGTATCAATACTCTTGGCGCTCGAAACTATTCACAGTGTCCCCAACTTCTGATTTTAAGTTAATAAAAGGCCGAAGCTGTTTTCCATTGATTGGATTGTTAACATTTCAAATCCATTGCCATATACAGATACCAATGAGAACAATGCTGGGGCGAAGGGGGGGGTGGGGGGTCTAGAGTGTAGGATAACTGCCTCTGGACCAAGAGGTCATGGGTTTGAATCCTTCAGCAAACCACCACTGTGTTCCTGGGCAAGACCCTTAACCCCAAGTTGCTGCAGGGAGACTGCCCCCTGTAGTTGGGGAACGGAAGTTGCTTTGGAAAAAAGCATCTGCCAAAATTCAGCTATATCAGAATGAGTTAACACTGCATAAACACCAACTGCAGTGCTGTCTGTCCAGGAGCTTATTCATATGAGGAACATAAAAGTACATAAAGTAGTGACCAGGTGTGTTTGAGAGAGTCATGTGACTCGTTCTGTCTGGCAAGCCTGAAGTAATTTGTTTTTGAAATGTTTAATAGAGTATTAAATGAAACTTTCTGAATGTCACTCATATTTTTGTATTGACCAAAGATGACTTTAGCTGTAGTGACAATACCTTTTCTCTAATTAATGTAATTTCTGGGTATTTAAGACTGATTAAGTTGAAACAGATGAAAATATCAAATATTTGAATAAATATCAGGTCTCAATCTCCAGGTTTCTATTGCAGGTTTAGATCATAGTGATCTCTACTAAGCGTAAAGAGGACGGTGTAAAAACCCTTCTGAAGTCGTTCTGATACCAGAAGAACAGAATACAAGCTGTCAGGTGAGAAAGATCTGATAATCTCTGGAACAGTAGTACAGCCAGTACACACACATTCTACAAAAAAGTACTACTACACCGATAAGACAGATTAAAAGTACATATCACTGTATTCCCACCAAGTGTGACACAAGGATAAAGCTTTTAATCTGAGATCTTATTATAATGAATGATGCTGATATTGTGCTAATTAGTTTTGAATGTCGCCCAGGCTCGACTCCCACCCAAAACCACAGTTTCTACTCCATCACACCCAGAAAGAAACCACAATACAAACCCAAACCAATGAGCTCAACAAGTGTGAACGAGTATGAACAACGCCATCCACCAAATATGCGTCAGTGAGTCGGGTATCGCCTGGGATTCTTTTTCTACTGACGTAAAGTTTCCCCTTCTCTCTTTCTCTCTTTATCGCTTCTGGCTGAGAGAGGGGGTGTTTTTTTTGGGTTTTTTTGAGGACCTCAAGGCTGTGAGCGACAGAAAGAGGAGGAAAATGATTCAAAAAGAAAGAGAGAAGAAAAGGAAGAAGCATAAAAGATGATCAAGAAAAAGTAGTTTCTTAACCTGACTGACTCACAACTTGTGTATGGGCTCACCTTCAATATGCACTTAACACATACACACCTACATCCCAGATACACACACAATCACTGAAGTAAAGCTATTGTCATTTTGTCCCAATCATCAACCACGCCATTTTCGAAGGCTAAATATTAAACAAAAATATTGAAATGTAGTGAAAGTGAAGTGAAAGTGATCTTCCTCTGTATTTAACCCATTCACCAAGTGAAGCAGTAGGCAGCCAGGAACGCAGCACCCGGTGATCAGTGTGTGGGGTACCTTGCTCAGGGTACGCCCTAACCACTAGGTCACCAGCTGCCCATTATTATATGTATTGAACAAAATATGTCAAACAAACAGGCCTGCTGGTGTGTTTAATTGGCCACACCCACTTATTTATTTCCATCTCCTTAAGATAATAAATGTAGGTGTACATAATGTAAAATGTTATGTTCATATGCATTACTCTAAAACAGCGTATCTTACTATACTATATATAACTATACTGTTACCCTGCAGGGTCTTATTTTGAAGCAGAGAAATCAAGAACGGTTAAGAACCAAATATGATATTTCATCTGACAAGCTTTGCACAATACAATTATAAAATGAAAAACTGAGGATCCCAGGCTACAAAAAAATGAAGCCAAACTGAAATCTGATTCATCTTTGATGTAGTTATGGTGAAAATATGGCACAGTGAGACAACTGAGACTTTTGTCTTTGTGTCCGTTTGTTAAAATATGAAGCGATTTTCACCACAAACCTCAGTGTTAATAATGTAAGGGCCAGTGTTGATACTGTGGCAGTCGATGTTGATATAGTGGTGGTTAATGTTGGTATTGTGGCGTTCCACCACAATTCAATAAATGTTAGGGAAAGACAGACCTGCAGTTAGCAGATCAGGACTAGAGACCTGCGCCGTGACCATAAACGGCCCTTTCTCACTAATTAGCACTGCGCCTCATGAAGGGGGACCATTTCATTTAATCATGGATCATTAAATGAACATTACAAGTCTCTGTAAGCATTCAGCAGGTACAGAAACAAGCCACTTGCTTTTATGACACTGAAGAAGAGACCAGCAAACCTACAGAAACTCACAAGACATCATTGCAGCTTAGTCACTTTCAATATCCATATTTATATTGAACTGATTGCTGTCATGGAGCAGAAGCTAAGTGTGTAGTGACCAGTAAGGAGTTACCATTTAGTGTTCCGAGAGTAAACACATTAAGATTTGCTTTGGAATGACAGGATCAGGAATGAGTTTATTAGAGGGACAGCTTGCATTGGACCTTATGGAGATTGCATTGGTTTGGAGATGTGATGAGGAGAGACTCGGAGTGTGTTGGGAGTAGGATGCTGAGGATGGAGCTGCAGGGGCAAGCAGAAGGAGGTTTATGGATGAGGTGAGGGAAGACATGCAGGCAGTTGGCATGAGAGAGGAAGATGCAGAGTACAGAAGGAAATAGAGACTATCTGGTGTAGTGAGCTCTAATCAGGAGCAGACAAAAGTAAAAGTTGTTCAAATGTTAAACACACAGTCCACAGTCAGGATCCCTCTTTTCATTATTTGGTCACTTCTTCACTTACACAACCTCTCATTTACTTCTTCATTCTCTGAAAGGACATGGCAGAATCATCACAATATCTCACCCAATATATAAATAAATGAATAAAAAACATTTCTTGCAATAAAAACATGCAGCTGTGAGTCATAACCAAGACACACTCATTAAAGCACATTAAACTGAGCACATTAATGATCAAATATATTCCCCACATCTGTCCTTCCCTCACTCAATCAATTACTCTCTTTCCTTCACTTGTTTGGTCAATCATTCTGTCCTCTCCCTCACTCACTCCTTCGCATCCTCCTGACTTCTTCACTTGGTCCTTGGTCACTCGCTTCGTCCTCATTCAGGCCTACACTCCTTTTACCATTCACTCCTCGCTCCCTCTCTCTGTCCCAACTCCCCACTCTCCTTTTTCTCTCTTGCTCCTTACTCATCCTTCTTTTCCTCACTCCTCCTCTTTTTTGATCCTTCTTTTACTTCTACCATCCCTTCTTCTCTCTTCTGCTCCTTGGTCTCACTCCTCCCCACTGCCTTCATTCCTTTGTATATTGACTCCCCGTTTCCTCTCTCCTTGCCCTCGATGGCACCCTTAACAACTCTTTCCTTTCTTCTCTCTATCATCTCTCCTTCCTCCACATCTCTTTGGCCAAGGCCTGAAAGCAAAGGACAGTAATGGAATTTGCTGTTTAACTTCTATGGGCATACAACTCCTGCAAGCAGCAGAAAGGTAATGTTTTAATTACACAAACCAAATGAATATGTCTGTGTGTGTGATTTTAGTCCACATCGAGAGCAATCAGAATTGTAAAACATTTGCAAGCTGCTTTGTCATATTAAGCGTCTGGCCGTTTTATCAAAGGCCTCAATGTGCTTTCATCTCTCCATCAAACGCTCTTAGAAGCCAATTCAGAATGAAGCAAAACCACCGTTACGAAACGGCTACTACACATCTGACGTTCTCACACAAAGCGGGCCATGTGTGATACAACCAAATCAATACAGCAAAACAGGACACAGTCATTGCGTAAACATTAAAGTCCCCACATTAAAGTGCAACTCTTGATTTTTCTGTCTCTATCTTCTCATCTGGAATAACACATTTAAAGGGTCGATATCATGAAAAAACTAATTACCATCAGGATAAAAAGGTTGGGTAAAGGTTTTTGGCACATAGAACCTCACATCATGAATGGACTTCAGAGGGGGAGGAAAAAGAAAAGAAAAAAACATGCCAGTCCTCTGAATAATGAATACATTGATTTTTCTAACATTAACAGCTACCAGAACCAACACTGTAAAAATTCAACACCGATAAAACACATTAGTAAACCCATAAAGCCAAGTCACTTGTAAACATCGAAATAGGGAGATTAATGACATTTATAAATTAACTTACCAGGGCTCGAAATTGCGACCATTTTGGTCACATATGCTCCCAAAATTTCATCTATGCGACCTCAAAATATATTTGGGAGCATTAGTGCGAGTGCATGTAAATGTTGTCGTGCGACCTGTTTTAATTTCTCTAAAAAATGTTAACAGTATATGTGTGTTCTGTGTGCTGAATGCTGATACGGTGACCGCTCTGCCGTTGAGATTTTAGATTGGTTAATGATATCTGTCAATCACTTTAGCAACAGGCTGTGAGGGGGCTGTGGACCACCGCAGACCAAACGGGGAGCATTGTCGGGGCGTGTATTTTAGGTGAACGTACTAAAACTAAACTTCAAGTGATTCGGTTCAGTACGTTCACTTAAAAGATCGCGAACGACACAACACTATTTCCCACTGCCATTCCTCTTTAAACAGCAAGAAAACAGACTCCAAAACTGCTGTTGTTTTTTTATTTTTAACGGAGCATAAGCTCTCGCAGCACTCGCAACACCGGAGCCACTGTCCTGAATATCCAGTTTTGGAGTTTAGGCTGCGTCGAGAAACAGCAGCCAGCCGTAAGTGTTTAAGAGAACTGCCGAAACCGTAATGTTTATTTTTAGGGAAAATAATTAAATCGTAATTAAACCAAAGAAAAAGACAGCGTTTCCAGAACTTTGTCTGCCGAAGCTTGTTCAGATCATTCCCTCATTCCCCATTTTTCTCTTCGGATCTGCATCAATCTCATAGCGACGGAGAACTTTAATCCATGAGAGTGCCAAACACAAGAAATGCAGGGACAAGTGTGTGTCAAAAAGTCAGAAGACCGAATTTCAAATCCTGGTCAGAGGATATGCAAAGCTTCAGTGATTTGTTGTAGCTGGTTGTTGTTAGTGTTGATTGGTGTAGTTTTCAAATTAAAGAAATCTGTTAATATACAATTTGTAGTTGTGGTGCCCATTAATTTTTGTTGGTGCTCCTAACTTTTCGAAGTTGGGAGCACCAGTGCTACCAAGTAAAAAAGTTAATTTCGAGCCCTGCTTACCCATTTAATTAAAACAAAAATAAATCGAATAATGAATAAATAACACTGGGATGGTTGTGTTTATAACTATTAGAGCTTCACTTTCAAGTGCTGGTCAGAGCACAGGCAGGAAGACTCGACTTTCTGTACGTTTAGCAGCAGTAATCAGTTCCCAATTACAAACTATACAGTCCTATATGTTTCAGACACACCCACTGCTAACAGGTGCGTAACGTCAAGTTCACGGTCATCTTATCTCCATAAACAAACATCGGCAGAGTTTCATAAAAGTTTCCATGGCTGGTTGTTATGCTCTATGCCAGATGATGTCTGGAGTGTTTTAAAGCCAGTTTTGTTGATCGAGAGACAATTTTGCCGTGTTCATTCAAAACAAAAAATTTTTTAGAAATCAAAAATGCAGAGCACCTCTAACAAAAACCTTACATTTTATTTCTTTACTAGAGGAGTAAAAGGACAGCTGGAGGAGGCAATTGTTTACATCTATTGCTTCGATAGCAAGCAAGTCTCAATTCAGGTATAAAATTGCTCCTTTACATAACATAACTGTGTCCAGCATACACTATATCGACAAATTTAATGACACCCCTGTTTATCAGGGTTTGGGCTAGACTCCTTAGTTCCAGGGAAGGGCTTAATCTTAATGCTTCAGCAGGCCAAGACATTTTGGATAACGCCATTCTTCCAACTCTGTGGACACAGTTTGGGGAAGAACTTTTTCTATTCCAGCATGACTGTGTCTCAATGCACAAAGCAAGCTTTTATAGCTGCAAAGGGGGCCCAACTCCATATAATAAATGATGTACAGAAATGCAAGGTCATTAAAGTCCCTGTTGGTATAATTGTCCGGTGTACCAATACTTCATACAGTGCATACAGTGCATATTTGTGTGTAGACATTTGTGATTGTCCACATACCTTTGTCCATAGTGTGAAATAATACAATTCCGTGAATCACAGCCAAAACCAAAGAGTACACTGACACCAACATTTAAATAACATGCAAACTAAATGGAACTCATACAAAAGTTATTAACTCACACCAGCAGATGATACTATAGGTATTAATTTTACTCTGAATGGTATAAAGAAATGAAAAAGTAGGAGATGGTAGAATGACAACTGTGCTTTGAGTCACTAGCTGTTGGAAATACAACTAAAATCCTGCACCTTTAAAATACACTGAAAAAAATAAAAGCTAAACTTTGAAATGAGAAGAACTGAAAAACTGCTGAAACAGATCAAAGACCATTTTTCCATCCAGAAGCTCTCTTGAAATGGTCCTGCAGCATCTGCTCTTATAAGTTGATCATAAAGTCAGAACCTGATTTCTTTATGCTCCTGTTGGTGTCACAGTGATCATATACACCGAGACCCAAACTGACAGCTTCATGTCAGCTCAGCGTCACGTACCCATGTCATTTGCTCAGTTCTTTGAACTGAAGGTCTTCAACTTCTGCTTTTCTGACTGCCCTATGAAAATCCACCCACTCCAACAACGTCCAAACACATTTATGGCACATCAAAGACGGGAAACGCTCTCATCCGAAAAGCTGGACTTTTCTATTTTCAAGCAGAAAAATGCTGAAACTACATGGAAAAGGCTCATTAACTCTACAAAGAAATGAAGCGGTTTCCGGCTGAATATTAACGTGAGTGGCGGCTGTGATGAAAGGGGATTTTCTTGTTTTTAAAAAGGTCAGGGGTACAGTGGGCACAGAATGAAGCTGCAGCAATAATTCTAACGCTGCCTGTCAGCTGAAAGTTTAAGCCCAATTACTGCAGGAAAAGGATGGGTGTCCTCAAAAACGCACATTCAGAAACACTTACACACGTGCCCACACTCTTACACAGACATTAATGAACATCTTTTGCCATAACGGGAGTCTTTCAGTCACTGGGGCAGTAGGTCACAGCGACCCGACACACACACACAGAGAGAGAACACAGCTGTCAGAATAGATTTCTTTTCAATTGCAAAATCAAATGTCAAAAAAGTTTAACTTTGGATCACATCAGAGCAGCGGCACGCTGTAATTTGTACGTTGTTCCACGTAATGAAGCCCTGATATCACTGTCACAACAAATTTCATCATTGTGCTGCGCCTGCCAGACCTGACAGTAGCAGCATCAGGTCAGGAGAGGCTTTAAAAAAATGTAAATCTGTATTCATGCATTTGGAGTAATTCTAATTGTTCGAATTGTTCCCACAGCCCAAATGTAGCTGACTGGCCAGGGCAGTGAAGGGGCCTTTTGGAAGTCTATCTCTTCCTTTAGTACAGCACAGAGGCCAAGAGACTAATCTAGCTAACAAATAAAAGAGGTTTATAACACAATTGGCATCAAGCAAGCCTAATTTCATCTTCTCCAGCTGCAGAGACAGATATAATTTCTCTTGTATGAATGTTCAAGAGGTCTCATCAATTTGGTGTAAAATCATTATCATTCAGTGCAAGCTCCTTATTATTATGTGTAATAGTCTAATAGTGTGAAATCACTACTTGCAACAGCAATCTCGATATAGAAAACTCCAAACTATTATTTGTGTTATCTAGTAAACCACTTCAGCTGTAATTTATTTATCTGTAGTATTTATATCCATCCTCTTACAGACTACAGCATTTATCCAGAGCATTTTCTGGAGAATTTTGTTTTATATATTTTATATTGTTCTTGTCTTTGCATCTCTGTGTGACTGCACTCATAGATTCAAAGTAACTCCACAAGACCTCAGGAACAGCTGAGTCACGTTACAGATGCGATGCAGCCGCTGGAACTGACCGCAGTCACTCCAGACAAAGCTTGCGATTCCCCCAGCTGTGTTTCAGAAGTGTCCCAGAAGCAGCTCTCATACTGTCTGGTCTATTTTTGATAGAAGCCACATCAATACCTGCTGTGTGAGAAGAAATCCAAGTGTTCTCCACCTGTTAACATGCGCAGTGAAATAGATCCGAAATAATTATGAGCATGAAGAATTGAAGATACCGTAACGGGATGCAGCTGCTCCCGGTGGAATTTGGGGGTAAAATTTAAGAAATGATTGGTGAATTTTGAAAGGAAGTGTGTTGTAAGCAGTACAACAGAAACAGCAAAAAAGTATTTAGTCAGCCACCAATTGTGCAAGTTCTCCCACTTAAAAAGATGAGAGAGGCCTGTAATTTTCA
>JBBPDC010011474.1:0-13419 GCA_037974485.1 Hemigrammopetersius urotaenia | reverse complement strand
TACATATTGATGTACTACATATATTCACATGTATAAATATATTTATATATACAGTAAACCACCACTTATACGCGGTTCAGCAGTTGCGGCTTCAGACTCTCGCAAATTTTTCAGAGAATAAAATTAAACTGGTTGTGGAAACCCCTGGGAAACCACAGATATATTTTGCATTTTTTTGCTTTTGTGATGTCTAGGCCCTGCCCGCCACGCCCCCTTGTCCTCAAGCAGTATTGCTAAGGGCAATATTGCAATAAAGATTAACAAACAGCGTATTGTGCAGCATTTTGGATACTGTCACAGAAATCTGTTATGCAAAAGTCACTGTAAAGTAGTACAGTGTCAGATGAAGATGAGAACATTGTTGTCCCTTTTTGGCATCTGGTGGCAAATTCATTCTGATTGAAATGTAGGACAGATTCATTAAAAGTTGTAGTATTTTTAAAGTTATAATGTCCCGTTCTGTGCATCAGACAGCATCATTCAGAAACTGAAGGAGCACTACAACCAGAGTGGGGGCCCTTCTCTCGGCATAACCCTGGCTGAGGTGCAGGAGGAGCTGAGTGTCAGTCCTCCTCAGGCCCTCACCATGAAAGACGTGCAGCTCACTAATGGAGCAGCAAATGGCCACATTGACCAACCGGCTGCATCAGGTTTGTATCAGTTTCTTACAGCTCAAATGCAACCAAGACATGTTTGGTGTTCTAATTTTGCTCCTTCAGTATATAGTTATAATCAGTAGTAGCAGTCATACTGCATCACAAACCCCATAAGCGAGCCTATTTGAGACGACTTGAGGAATAGGATCAAGGTTACTTTTTCGTCATCAGCAGCTGTGAACACATGCATAGCTTGATGAGACTTTTCTCCATGAGCCACAGAGCAACGCATAACAACATTTGTAACAAGTTATTGCAGGAACAACACAGACAACACAATAAATAGACAGAACAATCTAACCGTAATGTAATGTAACACTACTGGGTGAAAGGGATGTAAACCTACCAGAATGTCCAGTTTTGCACGTTAAATATGATTATTGTACAGGAGGCAGTTACTGCATTAAAAAGTGCAAGGGAAGACAAACAATACAATAAATAGACAATATAGCAGTTTAACAGTAGCGTGACTGAGTAAATCAGAGACAATACAGAACTAGATAACACAGGAGTGTGGCAGTAAAGTAGGAAAGGTATGTAAACTGTTAAGAATTAATAGTATTGCACCACATGTATAATATTGCACAAGAGTAAGTGTGAAAATGACAAGGAGGGAGTGTAATTATAGCTTATCGAAGGAAATAACAGGTCATAAAATTACCTGTAATGGCAGTAAATAGAAGTTAAAATGCAGATGCTTTTGAATGTCCAGAGTATAAAATGAGGTGTTTAGGTATAAGGTGGGGTAGTTCACTGGAATGTACTTGGTTAGGCATTGACTAGGTATTAATGTTCATTTAGAGCTCTGATGGCCTGCTGTATGAATCTGCTGCACAGACAAAGTTTGCAGTTTACGCAAAATTAGAATGGTGGATTAAAGCCACACTTCTTGCTATGATACATTTCTTTTTGCCTCATGCTTTCAGTAAGTAAAGAGGCTAATCATGTCCTGGTGGTTTGTCTGCATTGGGGGTGGGGATGATTTTTTGAACTGCTGCTCTAAACCACTGCTAACTTTAGATGTTAACTGCAACTAAACCACTGGTGTTGAAGGTCAGAGTCAGCGGCTGGAACCAGTCTCAGCTCCTGGCATCCTCTCACTGGTGCTCAACATTATGTGTGCTGCCCTCAATCTCATTCGGGGCGTTCACCTCATCGAGTACACCTTCCAGGTAATCTCCTACTTCACCTGAATTTACACTGGTTCAGTCGTATAAACATTTGACATGACTGATGTTATTCTGTTTTCACAGGACGATTATGAAGGAATATGGAATGTAGTTGCGTTTCTCTTTGCATTTGTATGTTGTGTTTGCCAGGTAAGTTGTTTACTATTTGGTACATACACTATATGAACAAATGTATTGGGACACATTGGGTCTATATCATGTATTTATCATTAAAGTATACATGTATCACAGATCACCAATCATCAGTAGCGTACATTGGGGATACACTGAC
Source organism: Hemigrammopetersius urotaenia (assembly GCA_037974485.1). Taxonomy (NCBI): domain Eukaryota; kingdom Metazoa; phylum Chordata; class Actinopteri; order Characiformes; family Alestidae; genus Hemigrammopetersius; species Hemigrammopetersius urotaenia. Next base: position 11,302 of record JBBPDC010011474.1, on the reverse strand, counting down.
CTTGTAGCGGCACTCATCATAAAACGTTGTAAGTTTATGAACTGTAGTTTATCTGTTGCTGCGCAGTTTACCCTCTACTTTGTACATCAGTGGCATGATGTTTGACTAATGCATCATTCCCAGCACAGCCATAACATATGGTAGGATGGTAGTGCCCGTGGCACTGGTGTGTGTCCACCAGTCAAAAATATCCAGACATCAGTGGTCCTGTGGTCAAAACTGACAAGAATGTACATGATGCGGAAGTGAGACCCCTAGTGAGCCATAAAGGTACTGCAGGTGGGCTGAGAGAGGCCATTTACATTAAACTGCTTTTTCAATGTTCAATTTATTTTGAACTAATTAACTCATTATGTAATCAGAACTAATAAAACAAAGCCATGGGGGTTGAATTACATGTGAACTACTTTGATCCAGAATGTGTCTTATATCTCGTCAGTCGGAACCATAAGAGTTATGATTAAAGGTCTGGCTTGGCCACTTAAGAGCCACTTAACTGGACCACTGTATTCTTAACTTTGGGAATGACTGACCTAATGATACACCTTTAAAATGTAGGGGTGGCTAATAAGTGCTGTTGTACCTGATAGACTTATACCTGCACCACACACTGCCATGCCATTACCATGATGGTGTCAATGATCTGGTCCCCTCACCCAAATAACCTCTGATCATGGGTGGTCCAGTGGTGGTCCCTTTCTATTGTTAGACGGAGTAGAAATGGGGTGATAAATATTTAACAATACCACTACCCTTATAAAGAGTTTATAATTTGTTTATTATTGGTTATTAATTAGTAGTCAGAAGCTGTGCTGTTTTCATGCGTGACTATAAGGGGCCACTTTACTTTATTCATCTTCCACACAGTGTCACCTTTACTTGTTCCACTCCTCCCTGAAGAAGCCCAAGTCCTTCACTCTCCTGATCCTGATCATTCTATGCAACCTGTTCCTGTTCGGCCTGAGGAATGTGTGGCAGCTCGCCTTCCACATCTCTGTGGCGTGTCTATCCACGCTGCTCTGCCTCGCCCGCAAGCTACTGGACAGGAGCTCCGACCTTGGAGTGTGAGTTTACACACACAGAGCTTCTTCTGGAGCTGCTTCTCAGTGGTCTTTAGACAGAACATGTAACCACATCTTGTCCTGGTTTACCGTGAGCTTGCCTCGGTGGAGTAAGACATAAAGAACAGATGTACAGAGTGGACAGTAGTAGCTGGTCACTCTGAAAGTACAGCTAAACGGTGTATTCGCATATCCATTTCCAACAGAAGACCACCTTTAAAAAAACTGAAGATGACTGACAACGGCAAAAAGTGTCTGAATGTTTCAACGACCGATTGTTGCAACATCTAATTTTTTGTTTTAGTTTTATTTAAGCGTAAGCCTGTCACTACTGATTTTGTATACCAACAGTTTTAACAATTAGTCGATAAGTCGATCTTTTTTTCTTTTTTTTTACACCCAACAGTAAAATGAACTGTTAAATTATACATTTTACTGAAAAAAGATAAGCATATATGCCCCTAAAAGTAATGCTATGTGACAAAAAAGGTAAACGTTTAGGTGTGCCCTGCAGTTCCTACTGTAAGGAAAACTAGTCATGACTTGACTGGTAACTGATCAAGAATAATTTTTTTTACATTTTAGTTTATATTAGTCTTCATAACAGTGTCAATGTTTAATCGTTTCTCAGTTTTTGACTACTATGTACAAAAATGCATCCTAGCTTTTACATCCTAGATTTAAAGACTTTTTTTCCTCATGAATCAAAGGTAAAAATACTTTTCAGGACATGTTTTGAATGTAGTAATGTTAAGAAACCAATAAAGGGACGTGCATTGTAAGGGGTTGAGCTTAAATGATGAGTCACTACTAGTACAATAGGAGAAACTGTATCAAGCTTGCATAAAGTGAGTTTTTTAAGTAGGAGTAAAAGGTATTGTTTTTTTGTTTGTTTTTTTTCTTTGCTCTAAGTCTTAATTAGATTAAGCAGCCGACAGCATAGGCTCTTTATCAGCCGACATACACGCATCATAGGACTTTTTTCCAAAAGCTTTTTTTGCACTAAATCATTGTTTACAGATGGACAGAAAAGTTGCGTTATTGTATGTTTGAGTAAGACTTTGTTTTTGGGTTTGATTTGTAGCTAATGGTGTTGTAATAAGGAACAGTGTCTTAATATTTAAACCTGTGGGTAATTCGTATGATGAAGAAAGAATAAGCCACTGCAGTGTTCACCAGGGCCCATCCTATAAATGGATGAATGATAAAAAATTGACGACTTCTGCTTGTATGAACATTGTTGATGACTTTTTTGGGTCATGGCAACATTGGAATTTGGATTTCTACACATACTTTAGGGTAGAACCCTGTTGTTTAACTGGGGAACCGTATTTCACTGTATTACAGCAATACAGGTTAAATTTGAACACAAACACGATTGTTGTTATCGTAACAAAAACAGAATGTTAAACATACAAAAATAATTCTGAAGTGAATGAATGAAAAATACATAAAAAAAATTGGGAGATATAAGCAATAAACAAATTAAAAATGCAATTTTGAAACAATAAACAATAAAGCACTGTTTAACTTACTGGAAATTACTGGAATATAAAATAAAAACAAATATATACAAAAATATAAACAATGTATCGGCCGATATTGTCAGTTATTAGGATTTTTAAACTTCTAAAATCATATTGGTCTGACCCTGGTTTTACACTGAACAGAACATGTTTATCTTCATGCACTTAGAACTAAACTGAGTCATATCACAAATATGGGGTTAAAGAAAACCTCATTAGGGGCCATTCACATATCGCGCCTAAAACGCGTGGAAAACGCTAGGCGCGTCGCTTTCTCCTTCTTTCCAAAAAGCACTCGGGAGCTTGCGCTCCGGAAGCGTCTGTCGTTGCTAAGCAACCATCAGCTGCGCTCTCCATTTCCTCCAACGAAAAACCCTTGCTGTAACTCTGCTACACAATTTATTTACGCAGAAAAGAAAAAAACGGCGCAGTGTTTGTGTTCACCCCATTCTTCAAAAACGTAAAAAACACGGGGAGTTTCAGCAGCTGATCCAGGAGCTCCGCCTGGACAACGGGAGGCTCAAAGCCTGTTTCAGACTCGACAAGGACCAGCTGGGTTATATTTTAGGAAAAGTTTGGGGGCTTGACAAATCATAAAGTTCAGGAAATCCCTGGACCACAATGATGAGCTGCTCCTCCCCGCTTCTGCTGAGGCGTCAGTGTAATGGAAAAGGCGAGAAAGCTAATTGGGTAAATCTTATCACATGACCCGTGGTGCGCTTGCGGCATTCTGAAAAGAGTAAGATGTTTTCAACTCAACGCGGTGCAGACGCGGCTGAAAAAACTGGTCGTTTCCATTGAGTGCGACTGCCACGCGTCTACATTTGAAATAATGGACTTGCATGCGCAAAAGACACGATATGTGAACGGCCCCTTAAACTCCAGTTCATGAATGTCATTTTATCTTTCAGACCTTTTTCCATGTTCACAGATGGGCCGTACAGAATAAGCGTAGTTTTTAATCACACTGTAAATGTTGTAGTGACAGTTAGCATGTAATGCTACATGCTTCTAAATTAATATAGCATGTGGTGCTATATGTGGTGAAGTGACTGATGGCAATGCCTTATTATTACAGTATGATTCGCATATTCAGAAAGGGCTCAGCTTCAAATAATTAAAAAAAAAAATCAAAATTTAAATGTTGACTTGTGGTTTAATATCAGGATTTAAACATTTCAATTTTACAGCAAAACTTTTTGAACTCTGCGAATGCATATTTGCTCATTATTCAAATCCGTGATTCTTAAAGTACTGTGTATGTTGAGATAAAGTATTTTTATAATCTGACATTTTTCATGTTTAGATGTAGTATATAGAGTAGAAGACTGAACTAATTAAGGTTGAGTTGCACTAATGTACTGCAAGGAAATGTTCAAACAGTTAGCATTTTAAAACATTTAGAACTCCCGATGTAGATGATGTATAAAGTTTATTATTTTGACTTTTAATTTATTGTTTTAATATTCATAAATGAAGGTATGTTTCAGAAAAGAGTCGAGGCATGTCGCACATCGCCTCTGGCAGAGTACAGATGTGTCTCTAAACATCTTTATAAGAGATGATTCATAAGATGATTTTGTTTGTAGACATCCAGTCATAACAATCTTCATGCAATGTAATGGGCCAAATTATGAAACTAATATATGTATGTGTGCAAATACACAGCTCTGGAAAAAACAGGAGAGCACTGCAGAAATGTTCAGTTTCTCAGGTTTGATCTTTTATAGGTGCAAGTATTGAACTGAACAGCTTTGCCTTAGTTTTTAAGAACTGCTGACAATATTTCTCCTAATTTCTCCAAAAATTCAATTATTGTTCTTTAAAGCATAATTTTAAAGGAAAATAGCAAAACATCAAAAGAAAACTAATCTCTTGTTCACTCTTAAACAAAATGGCAATAATTACCTTTGATGAACTTCTAGTAGTGTTTTACCATCCAAGTGGTCTCATTGCGAGAGGAGAGTGTTGATTACAGCAGTGTTTTTATTCTTTTGTGCTTGTGTAGGAATTTAACAGACACTGGCATGGAATGGTTGTCATACTCATAGACATGCTCTCTCATGCATAGAGTGGTCTCTTTCTTTTTTTCCAGGGCTGTATATATAAATATATATTTGTGTACGTGTGAATATACAGTACTGTGCAAAAGTCTTAAAGACATTTTTCAGTGTGTGATAATTCGTCTTTCTGCTACCAAAGTTAACATAAAAAAAAAAAAGCAAATGAACAGCAAATAAAATTTTACAGGCTAAACCACAGCATGCATCAAGATTTGTTTTTTTGTAAAAAAAAAAAGTAGCTGATATTGTGTGAGCTGGTGAGGAGAACACGGGTTCAGTTCCAGATTTCTCCTCAGTTCCTCCAGGAGAGAAGGAACTTTTGTGAAACTACCCATCAGCCGCTCCTGATTTCATTTACTGAGTTAAACCAGGTTTCTGATGGAAACTACAAGTAATACTGGACTTCCACAAAGAACACACAGATACACTGTACATACAATCACTATTTACTGTGTAATCTGATTGGTATTTATTCTGTTTAGGTTTATTTGGTATATTTAGTAATATTCACGTGCAAAAAGAGCACCCACTGATCATGTTAATGGTTTTTAAAAATTGTTTTTATAGATGCCTGACTTTTGCACAATACTGTATATAAATGATATCCAAGGTTGTGTTCCAGCAGTGACAGTGCACTTATCTGCCTGAGCATTTTTATGAACTGCCATAATCCAGAATTTGCAGAAACCAAATAATTTTAATGTGCTTTCTGATCGTTTAGACAAAACATTGAATGTGCTTCAGCCAAGCTTATGTTAGCAGATTATAGATTGTGTTTAGACTATAAAGGTGAATTTCTCTCTAGAATAATTCCTACCAACAGTTTTTTTCCATGTGTTTAACCGGCCATTTCAACAAGTGACATTATTTTACAGGCTAAACCACAGCAGCTCATTAACGTCCAGATTGAAAGTTTTACTGCGGAGAGGGTGATTAGGCTGACGTTTAAATCTTGGCGTCCCTTGGCGTCCCTTGGCGTCCAATCCACTCAGCTGCTCTGGGAACAGACGCTGCTTGATCACTGTGCTGCCAAAATACAATCAAACACACACTGCTCTGCTTTACATTCCTGCAGTAAAAATAATCCACTTTTCATTCTTTGAGTGGACAATCTTTCAAATTTTGCTGTGACCAAGCATATCGTCCCTGTCCAAAACAACCCCATAACTTTATAGGAGAATGCAAAAATGTTCTAAACTTGCAGTGTAAGCTAATGAGGTTTTATTCCAAGTGACTTTGAAGCATTTCTAATAAAAAGCTAAAGGCAGCTGCTGTGTTTGAATGATAAAGAAAATCTGACATTTTATTGTTGTTTTTTTTGGACAACGGCAATATGCTTAACCAGCAATCCTGCCCAAACGTTCTCCATGTTTTCTGGATTTGAATGTGTGAGTGTCAGTATGACTTGTATGTGAGGTTCTGCTTTCTAATAGAATTGTAGTCATTAAACCAAACGAAAGGCGTCCGACAGCTACCGCAACTGTAATGAAACATCAGGTTTTTGTTATGAGATGCTATTATGGGTCTTTACAGTGGCTTCATACATGGAGATGTATTTGTGGTGTATCAAGCACTATTTTATCATGATTTGTGAAATAAATGATCAAAAGGAAAAAGGTCATTGTGTTTTCTCCTCAATAAAAAAAAAATACTTGGACCTGGTTCACTGGATTTGAAATGTGGAATAAAATCTGTAATATTTATAATATAGGTTCTTTTTTGAAGCCTCTTATATACAGTCATATGCAAATATCCTGGCACCCCTGATTTTAATAAATCTGATGACTTTCTAACATGAAAAGGTGACTTTTCCTGGTATGTTTAAGTACAGGCTCTATTTATTTAACATGCTAGAGAAATAAAAAAAATACACATAAAACACATTGTGCAAAACCTTTGCACCAGCCAAAGTTGAATTTAGCAAAGTTCTCTGTGCAGCTCTGTGGAGCTTTTTCCATTAACAAAATCAACTAAATGTCATTTGACCAGTGGTTCCAAAACACCTGTATATAATATCTGTTTCATCACAAAGCTTCAGAATCTTTTTTCCTTTGTTTTTATTTACATTATTTGTATTTTTACACTGTGAAAAAAACTGATTGATTGTAGTACAATTTAATTTTGAAAGAATCTTGCAAAACATCCAAAGCTCTTTTCCTGTGACTTTTCCTGCCCTCTTATTTGCTTTCATCCTCAATAGCAAGAGAATTTGCTTAGTTACTGTTATTATTGCAGGATGTCTTAGACTTTTCTATTAAAATATGTACACTGTATATTTGAATTTTTTGAGCTGTGTAATATTTTATGCACTGATGCAGTGTATGGTCCTTGTGTTTTTGCGGTGCTTGTACCTGACCACTAGGGGGCTCCCTGAACCCATACTTCCATTTGTACTGTATGATCAGCCTCAACATTAAAACATCTGTAGGAGAAGTGAATAACATTGATTATCTCATTACAGTGGCACCTGTCAACTGGTTGGATATTAGACAGTCTGTTCTTGAAATTGAGGTGTTGAAAGCAAGAAAAATGGGAAAGCGTGAGGCACTTTGGCCATATTTTAACGACGGAATCAGAGCATCTCCCAAATGAGGTGTTTTTGGTAAACAGTGAACGGTTTCTGCCAAAAGTGCACCAAGGAAGGACAACCGGTGAACCGGCGACAGGGTCATGGGCGCCTGAGGCTCACTGATGTGGGTGAGGAACGAAGACTAGCCTGGCTGGTCTGCTCCCACATAAAAGCTACTTTGGCAAAAACTGCACAAAAAGCTGAACACAGTGCATCAGAGCTTGCTGCTTATGGGGCTGTGTAGCTACAAAGCAGTCAAAGTTCCCATGCTGACCCTTGTCCACCACTGAAAGTGCCACTGTCAGCTGCTCTAAGACTACAAGGGAAGCTCCTCTTCCTCTACTATGAGGTGAAAGTGACCATTTGTCATACGTGAACACACCACAGCACAAAGTGTGAACAGCACAAAATACTTCCTCTGCATTTAACCCATTCACCAAGTGAAGCAGGGGGCAGAGATTCGAGTCCAGTCCCATGCGGCTTTGCAGGTGAAGTTGTACGACAAACTGCTACACTCTGTGTTGTTTGCTGGTGATATAAACCATTTTTGTTTGTACAAATCACAAAATAAATAAATAAATAAAAATCATAGCGTTCTTGACTTTGCTCCTTAGTTCATTCATATAATTAAAGTAGCTTGTGGAAGGGGAAACTAGCTAGCTAGTAAGCTGTGCACAATGGCAGACGGTGCTAATATTGTTAAACTGATTTTGGCAAAACCATTTAATAGTCGAGGAGAGACTCAGAATAAAACAGCAGGGCAAACCAAAGCCCAGGATTGATCTTGTGTAAAAATCAGGAAAAAATAACAGTTCTTTTCCGCTTGGTGAACTGGCTGTCTGGAAGTGCTGTGACAAAGAAAATGTACTGTTGGCCTCTTGATGAAACCTTCTCAAATTTTACATACAAATAACATAATGAATTTTATGATGAAGGCCTAATATCAGCTTCCCCTGTTTCAAAGACTAGCAGCTGCTACTGGAAAGTGCCTACAGTGGGACCATGGAGCAATGAAAGAATGTGACCTGGTTTGATGAAATGGTTTCTTTTACATCAAGTGGATGGCTGGGCATGTGATTGTTGCTTACTTGGGAAAAAGATGCACCAGGATAAACAGTGGGAGGAAGTTGGTGGAGGCAGCGTGATGCTCTGGGCAATGATCTGCTGGGAAACGTTGGGTCCTGCATTCATGTGGATGTTAATCAAGTCATGTTGATTTCTGTAGCAAAGGTCATTCAATGTGTTCAACGTGCTTCACATGAATAGAATAAAAATATTATGCATAGAAAATCAATAGAAGATTAAAAGTGCAATGGAAGTGCAGACAGGGGCCACCTACCTAAACACTGTTGCAGACCAGGTTCATCTCTTCATGGCAGACCAATGATGGCAGCGGCTTCTTTCAGCAGAATCACACACCCCGCCACAATACAAACACTGTTTGCATTGACTCACCCTCCAAATTCCGCAGATCTTGATTTGATTGTACATCTGTGGGATGTGCTGGACAAACTAGTTATGACTTAAAGGATTTGTTGCTAATGTCTAAGTTCCAGATCCCACAGTGCACCTTCAGAGGTCTTGTTGAATTCATAGGATGACCTACGTGATATGAGGCAGGAGGTTAAGACTGATCAGTTAAATTGTTGTTCTGTATTTTAGGATTGAATGTGAAGTATGGTATGTTTAAAAATGGAATTGTGTGAGTAACTAATGTTACAGTAAGTCCCTGGGTGCCTTCAAGTCATGATTACTCAGATCATGTTGCAACTAATTTGTCCCTTTTGCTCTGTTTTAGAGTCACACAAAACAACTCTCACAAAAACTAGGAAACAAGAAGAAAAGTGGGCCCTTGAGATCTGTCTCCTTGGAATAAATGGGATCCTGTTGACCCCAATTTGAATAGGTCAGTAATTAGCAGAGGCTCAGAGACATGCTGCTGCATGCTGAGGATCAGTTTTTAGAAAATGTTGGTAGGACTGTGTTGCTCTGGCATGCATGTGGGAAGCAGCTTAACTAAAATAATTTATAATATAAAAAAAATGTACATACAAAAGAATCTTGAGACTCACATATCATAGATACCCACCTAGTGGAGTTTTCGCTCTTGACCAGAAGAGACTGAATGATTAAACCAGCATCCAAAAGCAGGGCCCTGGAGTAATCCAAATGGAGGTCGGGTGGGTCTCTTGTTGAGTAATGCCCCAGGGTCTGGACAGGCAGGCCTTTTTTTGGCTGTGCTGTGAGCGGTCTATCAGGAGAGGTGATGTGTGACTGATAGTCCAATTGACTTTTGCTGAAATCCCACAGCTCAAGAAGTTAAAAGTGGATGGAAGTTTACACACGGGGACCTGCTGGTCTGTCTCATTTCAGGGTGTAAATAAAGAAAAGAGAGGATCACACACAGGTCCTGATCCCACTCTTGGCCGGATAGCGCCTACAGTCTTATAAGAGGATTGTCCAGAGTCTCCAGGGGTTCACAATGACGAACAGGATCTGGACCACTACAGAATCCAGGAAGTCCTCTTTAAAGGATTTACAGTTTAAGCAACTTCAGCACTAAGAGGTCATAATACAGCAGTGAGAGGCACACATATTGTGACAGTGATGGAAAATGTAATTATAATTATATATTAAAAATGTATATTTTGCACTCTTAAAAATAAAGATTGCCAGACAGTTCTTGGTTTTTCCCATGGCTCTAGGAGAGGCCTTTCACTATGCATCAACATTATCTAAACGTTCCTTCAATACTAAACATGGTTCCTCACATTGCATTCATGAAGAGACATCAAGTTTTTTTTATGGAGCCAAAGGTGGTTCTTCTGTGCCATCAAGCCAAATAGTCATTATTGGCCACAAAATGAACATGATGCCTATAATATATGGATATGCAGAAAAGGTTCAGTACCTGAACATGTGAAAAGGATTTATGTATGTTTGTATTCCTGGAAGAAAACTAATAACAAATATTTTTTATATATGTGTATATTTATTTCTATTTTTTACTGATTAAAAACTGATTAAAATTAATTTTTCACTTTATATATTTTTTTATACGATTTTTATGTTTGTTCCGCACTGAAGCTTCTGATTATTTAACAGGCAAGACATAGTGTTTTATCTTATGTCATATTAAAGTATTTATGTTAAATAAACTGTGAAAAACTTGTGAATATATTTCTTTAGTCATAACCCATGTTGCTAACATTAATCTGTGATATAAATGACTACAACTTCTTAAAAAAATGCCCCAGTGTTGGAAATCTGTGAGTGTATGCAGGTGACAGCCTCTAACAACTGAGGGTGTCACCTCAGGGTTTGGTAGCCATTTACTTCTAGAACAACTCTGTTCTACCCGTAAACAAAGTCTTTTTTGGATGATTCTGTTTAAATGTTTTGCAAAAGTAAGCTTTAAAAATGCACAAACCACAGAAAACATATAAACACAAACAACAGAATATAAAGTACAGATAGATTACTCTGAGTCGCCCGTCCTCTCTGGGCAAGCACTCGTTTATCCTTCTCTCATCCAGAGCCAGTTCATGGGCTCTCTTGCTATTTTTCCTGTCATAAATATGATAAAAATGGGTCTAAAAGTATGCTAAAAAAATCTTTTTCTAGTATTTCAAACAAGAATTACCTTTTTTGGACACTAGAAAAAAAGGTCCTATGCATACAAAAAGCTTGTACCATCATATTTGTGGTATTGTTTTTATATGTTTATTACAATTTTTGTACAGTAGGTATATAGTTATACTTAACGTTTATGGTGTCACCATCTTGGGACAGTCAGAACTGGGCTGTACCCTGTACCACTACAATGCAATGTATTCTATTTAAAGGAGGCTGGATGGGACTATAAGGATGAAGTTATTTGTAGCTATGTGTTTTTGTTTGGAAATTAAAGGAAAGAGACATTTGGAAAGGTAATTCAGTAAAAAGTAAATAAAATACAATAAGTACACAGTCTACATGGAGTGATCAGACAGGCTTTTGAACAGGTTCATATACACTCACCTAAAGGATTATTAGGAACACCATACTAATACGGTGTTTGACCCCCTTTCGCCTTCAGAACTG
>JBBPDC010011464.1:0-13420 GCA_037974485.1 Hemigrammopetersius urotaenia | reverse complement strand
GAAGATGTTATGCATTTTCTATTCAAAAGTAAGTTTTGTTTTTATCTCACAGCTTTTAAAAGTGTGACAGAGTTGTGTCATTACATATTATATTAAATACTTGCTTTTTAAAATGAACAGTTTTTTCAATTACAAGAACCGTTTAAAATAGTGCCACTTGTGTTGGTGCAACCCGCTTATTTATTTGAATTTGCGTAACCTGTGTTTATGTGGTGCAATATTAGTATTATGTTCTTCTTAAAGTCTGGATTTACCGTTTTTGGTTCTCTTAATGGCAGGCTTCTCTTTAGGAGGAATAAATGCCTTTTTCCTCTCTTCCTGTTTCCTGCTCAGAGCTTCAGCCTGCTTCACCTTCATAAACAAAGAATGTTCAATGAGATTCAATTGGGAATAATAGATACTGCGATTTCAAAACAGGACACCTTTTCATTGAAATAGAGGATTTTTACGGTCAAATTTTACCTTAATCTGGATTGATTAAAATTCATGAATTAAGAAAGCACCTTAATTTCGTTCATTTTTCTTCTTCGCTTCTCGCTCTCTCGCAGAAAGAATTCTCCACTGGCCAGCTCACGGTCCACCTACAACCCAAAAACTGATATTCAGCAATATAGCATACAAATACAGCCATAAACATTAGTCATTAGTGCTGAGAATTAAATCAGTATTGGCTGGGATTAAAACCTTACAATTTGTTTTGTTTGAGAAAAATGACACATAGCCTGGGCAATAGAATGATTCTAACGATTAAAATAGATTTTATTTTTTTACATTAATGAGACACAATTGAGGGATCAATGTGATTAAATGATAACGACGTTCTGTTTATCAATATTAGCAAAAAAAAGACTGGTTTGAGCAGTGGCTCTTTCATGAGATAGCACCACATGCCTCACTCTTCAGTCCATGTAACTGTTTTATAGACAGCTTACATATATCCATCACAGTTCAAAATTCTACTTAGATTTTAAATAATTACCAAAAGCAAATGAAAGTTACTGACCAATGTAATTGACTAGTTATGTTTGTACTGGCAGTGTATGTCAACATGCAAATTTCTTCATGAATAAAGGAATAAAGGAGACAGGATTTTCAGATATTTACATGAAAATGGTAAGACAGTGATACTGTGTTATTTGTTTGCATTATTAACAGTCAGATATTAAATATTTTTGTGGGTTACAGAAGCTTTATGTTGCGCCAAGTGACTGACCTTGCTCTCAGGTTGTGGTGGTGGGAATGGTGTGTATTCCTTCTTAACTTTCTTCTTCTTAGGCTGCTGGCGTTTGGCCAGGCTTTTATGCTTAAAGTTGGGCAGGAATCTGTCCCAGTTTTGCAAACGCAGCTCAGGATCATTTACCAACTCTCGCTTTATCATTAACGTCTAAAAGGACACACAGTTCAGTTAAAAACACAGTTCAGTTAAAAACACAGAGTTCAGTTTGGCCACTGCCGTTCAGAAAGACCACAGCCCTGTACTTGCTCTAAGGTTTAGGTAGGTCATATGCTTCACCACTTGAATGTCAGGACACAAAGCTTCTCAGCAGAACATTGTTGTTCCTTATTCCTATAGTGCATCCTGTGCCATCTTTTCCCAGGTAAGCAACTCACATACCTGGCCATCCTCCTTCTACAGCCAATTGGTCTAGTTCTAATCTTCATGTAGGTGCTATTGCGGTAGACAGAGCTCTAACACATTTCCATGACAGCTAGCATTGACTTTTGTAGCAATTTGTGCTACAGTATCTCCTCGGCAGGACGGGACCAGGTTAGACCTTTGAGTGCCCATGACCGGTTCAGTGGTGGTCTTTCCTTGGACCACTTTTGGTAGGTACAAACCAATGCAACAGGTACTACAAACACCTGCCCAACACATGTTTTAATGTTGATCAGTGCATGTGCTGTAATGTAATATATTTTTATAGCAAATGGTATGTTAGAAATCGCATAAGGAAGTGTGTTTGAGAATGTATACTCAAATAATTCAATTAATTTCCTAATAGCTTATCAGAATCTCAATGCTTTATGTCTAACAGAGACCTAGATTAGACCTGACAAATTTGTAAATGAGGCCAGACTACAACTATATACACAGTCCTAGATTTAACGGTAAAGGGGGTGGCACAGGAACCATATGTAGTGCCTTAAATATTAATAAGAAAACAGAGTTTAAGTTCACATCCTTTGAAACTCTATTACTTAACATAACTAATCTAGATACAAACAAGATCTCTTTCTCTGTAATTACCGTCTACAGGCCACCAGGGCCATATGTTTCCTAACTAATTAAGCAGTACATAGCAATAAAATAACTGTTGGTGATTTTAGAAAAAAGAAATCTTGATCATTTTTACTGCTTGCTTGTTCGTTTGCATTTATTCTAATATTCAGCTGTGGTTTTGCTGGCAGAAAAAAAGCTTGAATTAATCTTGATAACACAGCTATTCTTCCTCAGTCCACAGTAATCTCACTTTATTACATATTAACTTCATCTTAATCCTAATTTAGGCACATCCCCCTGCTTTCATATTAGTCGTACAATAACATCCGCCTCAGATCATAGTTAATTGAAAATAATCCCAGGTCAATCTGTAATGTTCATTCATTGAGGCCTTCTTTTGTCAGTTACTCAACAGTGACTCTTTTCCTTTCCCTCCAGGTTGATCAGAGGAGGAATGGGTTCCCCTTTTGAGTCTCCAGCTTAGTGAGTTTTTCCTTTCTTCTGTCACCTTTAGCTTGCTCACAAGGGGCTCGGACCTAGACTCTGTAAAGCTGCTTTGTAAAAACTTGTTTGTAAAAATAGCTTCTTCCCCCAAGCATTTTGGCTCCTGAAGACTATGCTACCCCTTCCCCACACGGAACCGTCTGCTCCTCAGCACTTTAAGAGTGATTGTTTACTTTTACATTTATGTCTACATCACATGAGTAAAATATGTAATTAATTAATTACAAGTTGCATAGGGCCAGTTTATACAGTCAGGTTCCAACACTGAGAAATGCTACCGGTGAAGCAGCGTGTTCTGACGATTCATGATGTCTGTGGCGTAAATCAACAGCAGTCTATCGACTGGAAAAATGCTTCCTCAAAGTTTATACAGCTTCCAGTGTCCCATGGTAGCACTCATTTATGAGGTATATATAGGTATAGCACATTCAGAGATATATTCTTTACATAAATAGGTTTAATAATAATTAATTCGCCCTTTTTTACCTTAAAAATAATAAATACACAAATTTACATTCGAACTGAAGCACCTAAACAAAAAACATCCAGAGGTGGTTTGAAAACCCTTTAAATATTTGTATATTTCTACACAAATTTGACCGGAAACTTACACAAAAACATTAAAACATAAATAAAGTGAAGCCAAACAAACAAATAAAACTAATTTCATTTAGTTCATTTAGAGTCATATAGTTATTTATTGAGGAGAGTGATTCAATATCACATATATGTGAGTAAAAACTAAGTGAACTTTTTGTATGTTAAGGTTAATAGCAAATTAGCAGATTCCCTCAGTAAATAAATGACCAAGTGTAATATTTTGTCTAATGTCTTTAATTGATTTATTTTTTATCTAATCTGATGTGTTAGGTCATATTTATGCAGAAGATTCTTAAGGATTTACAAACTTTCAAGCACCACTGGACATATGAATAGTTATTTACCTTTATGTTGTAGATGGGGTGAATGTTCTTCATCGTGTCCAGTACCACTTTTCGCACCTACAGACAAAATGTTTTTGTTTTGTTTTTTTTACTGTAAAACAGCTTGCTTTAGAGGAGAAAAACCTTTTTGTAACTAAAAAAAAAAAAACAATCGCAATTTTGCACATTTAATGACGCTGCTAGAATACAATGTCTGACACAAAACTATATTCACACTTACTACTCTCTCTGCCTGTACACTGTCCTGTCCTGTAGTATAGTATTACTTTGTTGGCTCTCGCATTTAAAAGCTCTTTTGCTTTTTGCACTATATGTTGGTGTTGTCTTGACTATGGTCCTGGAGGAAGGCTGTTCCTAATTTGACAGTAAAATTCAAATTGACCTGAAAATGCAAGAGCACTCTGCAAAGTCTCACTAGTGTAAGCAATTTGCAGTTACAAACTGTTTACTATTTTCATGCTAAATAAAGTATACTAAATAAAAAAAAACTAAAGAATATATAAAGTTGCACTAAAACAAAACTGTATACAATGTGAACGTAGCTGAATAAGGGGTAACAGGCCGACTTAACACATGCACTGGACTACATTTCAGGTTAAATACAGGAACACCAAAACAACTTGTTTGACAATAAAAAAAAAAAGGAAAAACTAATAAAATCAAGATAAATTGGAGATAATTATATAACTGCATCATGGCACGCTGAATCAAAAGCTTTATCTACTAAAATAAAAAGTGTGTGTGTACCTCCTTCAGGCCACTGTAAGGTCCCAGGGCTGATACTGTGTTTCCCTGAACCAGCACATAGCAGCTAGTAAGCAGCTCCAGGGCCTAAATATGAGACAACAAACAGAAACAAATATCAGGGCTGAGTACTGCCAAGTATTACACAAAACATAACATCACATTTCAGTGTTTAACACCGAAATAATGTTAAGCTTGAAATGTTAAATTAATGAATTTCCAAGTGATACCTCCAACAACAAAATTTATCCTAGTAACTTACATAAAAAACAGACACATTCAAATGAACGATTACCCATTAAAGAAAACCCAAAGCAGGATATTTACTGGCCTTTTGTGTCTTCTCCTTTTAAAAAAATATGAAGTTACTACATCTAACCTAAATGGACTATAGAAATGCCAAGTGTAAAAACACAGACAAACACAAACAAAGTCTCACTACAGACAGAAGTTTTAGTTCTAACTGTAAAAACAAACTTTAGAGGCTGTGGATTACTCACTGCATCATCTTTTGTCTTTACACATGCCAGTCACATTCCCAATTTCATTAAAAATATGGGCTTCTTCACTATTCAGCATTCACTAAAAAGTTTCAGAATAGCATCTAGGTATTTCACACATTATCAACTTTATTAAATACTGAACAAATTACTACAACTAAGCACAGTTTTCATCATTTTCTGCTAATCAGATCCAGGTAACTGGTGCATGCCGCCCCCTGCAGCTGCAGAAATGAATTACAGCACTGATCGTGTTTTGTGTTTGTCTTCAGCATTGAGCCCTTAGGTCTGCCTTTTTCTTCCAAAGTCTAACTCCAACCACAATATGTTGCTCCAGCTTATTTAGTTCTGCAAAATCTTTCTTTGGCCCCATCAGAAGCATTAGTGCATGTTAGTATTAAATTTTGCAGAAAACTCAAACCCAAGGGAAAGGCTAGTAATAAATCCAGGACTGGTTGCTGGAACCCTCTTCCAGAATAAAATCATTAGGTCTAGAGTTACACAGCACTCATTTAATTGGATTTTACTTCTTGTTATATAATTCTAAAATGTCATGATTAAAATACCAGCCTTGCACTTTACTTCACACTTTGACACACACTGCACTAAGGTAAGTTTACATTCACTTTTGACTTTATATTTTGTATTGTTCTTGTCTGTGCAATCACATTCTAAGCATTTTCTCTTCAGGATCCTTAAAGTTTTCTGTTTCTGATTCAAGGTTTTGCTTAAACATGAACATTTGAAGCTCATTTGACACTTAAAGAATATAGTTTTTATTTTATACAGGACAATTTTACAGGCTATTGTTGGCATCTGCTAAGGTACAGGTTGCCGAATCTGGTCCTTGAGCACCATGCCTTGCACATGTTAGTGGTTTTCTACTTTAACATTCCCGCTGTATCCCAGGAAAGGCCTAATGAGTAGATTTATTTGGCCAGGTGTGTTGAAAGGGGAAAATATCCAGAAAGGGCTTCAGGATGTGCGACAAAGAGCCTTTCAAGCGTATGTATGGGCCATCAGTTTTGTGGTGTGGTCATGCTGAAATTCACACAGGAGATATGCAGACGGATCAGATTAGTTGGTGTGTCTGGGCCCTTAGGTCTATTATATTACATGGCACTAATCTTTAATCATGTAGAATATAGCCCTTATGTCCAATATTCCACAGCAATAAACTCTGGTTGCTGTTGAGCCCTTAGGTCCAGCATTACATAGCAGTGGCACCTCCTCAAGTTCAGCTCAGAGACTGTAATATTCAGCGTTTTAGACAGAAAAGACCTCACTGATCTCTGCTTACTATTAGTGCTGGGACCTAGGTCCAACATTACAGAACACTAAACTCTGATCACCTTGGTCCAGTGTAGGGCTGCAACAATTAATCACTGAAATTTAAAACACTATGTTGGTGACAAATCTCATTATCAGTTTGTTGGGTCTGTGTTGCACGCTGTGTTGCACAGCTGGCTTCATCACTTTAAAAAAGTGACATTTACTTAAGAACTGCATGACAAGCATATTTAACTAGCAAGTGTGTGTGTATGTGAGTAAGAAAGAGATTGTCAGTAGTTGCAGCCCTAGTGGAATGTTGCACAGCTCACCTTCAGTGTAGACCCTTTAGGTCCAATCAGCCTCTGTCTACGTTTCACAAACCGCTCTCTGTTACGAACCAGCGTCCCAATCTTTATAATATCACATGCCATGTCATCCTTCAGAATCCTAACAGCCTGAAAGACACAGGAGTACACAAAAAATGAGTGGAAGTTATTTATCAAATGCTAAATGTCAACATTTCTAGGCTGCATTACAAAAAACAGTTTTCGTTGCATTACATAGACAAATAAAACAAACTCTGACGGCTTGCAGTAGTTGTTGCTGACAGATAAAGTTGTAATAAGTTCAGGATTGAAAACAATTTTAAAAAGTGTGTTGAATACATAGATAATTGTACAAATGCATTACTGATACACCACTCGCTCTCTTCCAAGCATCTGTCATTTACTGTTTTCATAAGAACTGTCAGTGATCAAAACTAAGCATCCAAGTGCATCCTTGAATATGGTGGGGAGAGGGTGGGGGGATATGCTATTGACACATCCAAACTCAAAAACTAGACTCTTGGCATTGATTGTACTCATAGGGATCGCAACAATCCTTTGAATTTTTCTGCATCCAAATCACCTGTCCACAACTATATCCCCTTTTGACTGTGCTTTGCCTCCTATAAATACCCTTTTTTGATCATCCTGCACATTCTCTGTCCTGCTGCTGCTATATTTGCTCAATGATATATATTGCCATCTACCTCTGTTCTGCATTTTTGCACATGTAACTCACTGTTGTATATTACCCCCAAGTACCCTAAGCCCTTACCTGTTCAAACGGGACACTTCTAGCTAGTAGTTTGATGAGGTCTCTGGCTCTGAGGATTGCATACGGGTCAAATGTTTTTTTTGTTGTGCTCACTGTGATGCTGCCTTCAATCAGATCCAGAGTAGCACGGATAAACTGCAAAGAAAGGACAGGTCATCAGTTTATGGACACAGCATGTCTATGAAATGGGGAAACTGTTTTTAACAACTGTCTATCATACAGTGTCAGAAGTCACATAAGCAAGTATATTTGATCTCACCTAAAGATTTATTATTAGTCAAATATTTCAGCACATCATTTCAATTTTCAAACCCAACACCCAATTTTCAGACAAAATGTAGGCGTTTCAGACACATTTATATGTAAGCAGAGGAGAACCACAACACAGAACTCAGAACGAGTTGAGTTATTAAAATCAAGGCGTTAGGTTTATTTAGTAACTGAGAGCTTCAATCTTCTATAAGAAGCATTAGAACCTTTGAGAAAGTAAAAAAAAGCACTGTTAACTTGATGCAAGCAAACACAAGGAAATCAATACAAGTGCTAAAAGAAATTAGACATCATTTTCAAGTTTTTAAAAATGAAAAAAAAAAACACCAATTGTATTTTTCTTCTTTTTTATTTTTATCTTCTGTACTTGTACGTATGTATATGTATATTATATGTAGTTTATTTTATGTACTTTTTTTCCTTAATAAAGGTTGAGTGATTGAGCAGACAGAGAGAGAGAGAATGACAATAACTTGCTGCTTCTTGGCACGCCAAACATTATTTTGTCCATCAGCTTTTGTTGATGTGGGAGTGTATTCCACAGTTCATGAATATGCAATAAAAGTCAATGCCGATTGTATCAACTCAAAATGAACCGGTGAGATGGCAGTGTAAACATTTAAAACTTCAGATTCAATGCATGTTATTGCATGATTCTTGCAGAATTCAATGCATGATATCAATTGTATTACAACAAAAGTAAGCAGACTTACTACTTAGTTAGGGTTTGGAGTGAAAAGAAAAAAACACTGTGCTGGGCCTTCAACAACCTGACATGAATTTGGGTGTGTGTGTGACAAGCTAAGATGAGCTTATGTTAGAGATTACATTAGAAGCAAACCCCAGACAAAAAACAGGCCTTCGCTGATCAGCTACATTTGGCGTACAGTATAGTCTGCCTAATTATCATTTAATATTCAAGTAAACAGAATAGCCTGGTGCTATACAGATTAAACTTACGATCTCCCCAAGAGCTTTCTGCACCAGTGGCCAGCACTCCTTCAGGTAGGCCTCACGGTATTTGGGGAAGAGGGTGGCGAAACTGCTCTCTTCCAGCAACCCCCGGGGGTTATCTTCCCGAGTAAACTGAGGCTCCTTCCAACCATCAGGAACTGTTAGCAGTTCAGACTCATCTACAGGGAAAAAACTGTTTTTATATACCCTGCGAAGTATCAGCCATTATTCTTCTACTGCCTTCTAAACAAATCAACAGAATGCCTTCTTTTGTACATGTTTATACTACAGACTAAACATTATGAAGTTCATTTTACCCATGCAGTCAGCTGTTAATAGAATTTCTAAACAATGAACAACTTAAGAGAAAGAAGAGGAAAGCAAGAATCAACCATTATAAAACTGTGCAGTGCACAATGATGAGAAAAAAAATTATATACTGTATGACTTCACCCTTCTGGAAAAGATCAAGGAGATATCTACCGAATTCCTACAAGAATATTCAGTGAACTGTAGCATTCTATAGAAAGCTATAGGATCCTAACAGGATTTAACATGATACTACAGCCCCCTACACGACATGATAGCTCAGCACAGCCCCCTACACGACATGATAGCTCAGCACATGATGCTTCACCTCACTACAGATTACTACAATTCACTACAAGGCACTAGAGTTAACTACTCTAGTTTACTACAGAATACTAGTTTACTACAGAATACCATAGTTCACTAGAGGACACTACAGTCCATGACAGGATACTACAAGACAGTACAGAATACTACAGAACACTACAGCTCACTCCAGCACAACTTGTATAGTGTTACAGCGCATGTTTTCCATCGGCTCTTAAAAGCTGCTATAATATCAGCCTGTGCTGCGAGATCCTCCTGCTGTCCCCCAAAGACTGCACTCTCAAAACAACAGGAAGGATATAAAGCTCCCTCCTCTAGCAATGCTTATGAGTCCATAGTATGTATGTAACTCGTTATTTTACCTGTACTCTGATTTTGCTTTCTGTTTTTACTGTTTTTCTCCGCATCTTTTTCTCTCACGTTTTTCTCTCCAGGCGCCGCCATCTTCACTGTTTTTTGTTCTTCTTCTACGCCTCGGTGTTCCGGGCACAGGGTGTGCTGTGTCTCAGTGGCGCCTCATCCTCCCAGCGGTCAGAGGGGACCACACACCGTGTACAGAAGCGTGTAGACTCCTCTATCCAGAGAATGGGGGACGGATTCCCATTATATTAGGGAGAGAGAGATATCCATTATATTGGAGGAGCATGAACCAGTATATTGGTGGGGGGTGGGGGCACCGGGGGGGTGGGGGGACGGCATGTGCCCATTCAATTTGGGGAGCATGAACCATTATATTGGGGGACATAAACTATTATATTGGGTGGGACACATGTACCCCGACATCAACACCAAAGGTTGTTCCATAGCTGAAAGATAAAAGATTAGTTCCTGATACAAAAAGTTGTGAACTGATAGGGAACACACTTCGTTCTGTGACAAAATGCAGACCTGTGGACTTGTGATGCTCCTGTCCCTCAGCAAGTCTCCCCTGACTTACAAAGCAACACTTTTGACTTAGTATCCACCAGATCAACTCCTATATTCAACATACTGTCTACCCCTCTACATGTATCTGACCCTCTTCTTCTATCTTTAAAATTCCCTCTTCAGACCAACTCATCTCTTCCCCAGCGTGCAGTACCTACGTCTGCCCACAGGAATCTCTCTACTTTATCTCTGGCCTCTCTCTCCTCTCTCTCCTCATCTATCCTATCCACCTTATCTCTATCAAACTCTACTAACCCCAGTCCATGGCTCCATGGCTGTCTGAGGTCCTGCGAAGTAACCGAAGGGAACTGAGAGCATCTGAAAGAAGATGGAGACAAATGCTTAAGAACAGTGACCTCATCTCTTATAGCTCTCTTTTATCTAATTGTGCTAATGATTTAACTTCTGCTAAGTCTTCCTTCTTCAGAACCAAATTTGAAGAATCTGCATCTAACTTTCACAAGCTTATTGCCACCTTTTCATCCCTTCTCAATCTCCTTCTCTGCCTGTATCCCCAGGTCTCTCATCAGAAGACTTTGCAAAGTTCTTTGACAAGAAGATCGACGATATTAGAAGATCCTTTCCTCCAACCACCACGGCAGACAATGCTGCCCAATTTCATGCCTTCTCACCACTCTCTCCTAAGTGTCACTGCTCCTAATGTCCAGTAAACCTACCACATCTCCGCTCGACCCTCTTCCATCGAACACTTTTCAGATGACATCATCAGATCTCTTCCTGCACATTGCCTACATAATCAACAACTCATTGATGATTGGCCATGTTCCATTTGCTTTCAAGTTTGTTGTGGTTACACGGATTCTGAAGAAACCATGGCTGGACTCTTCAGATGTCAACAACTACAGACCGGTATCCCTTCTCTCCTTCCTTTCCAAAGTCTTGGAAAATGCACTGAATAACCAAATCAACTAGTTTCTCTCTCTATACAGGCTTCTGGACCGCCACCAGTTTGGGTTTAATACGGCACACTCCACTGAAACTGCTTTACTTGCCATCTCAGAAGAACTTCATGCGGCTAGATCAGCCAACCAGTCTTCCACACTGATCCTCTTTGACCTCTCTTCTGCCTTCGACACAGACAATCACCAGGTCCTCCTCATCACTCTCTCCAACCTCGGGCTCAGCCTAGAACTGGGCACAGCATGGCATTGGTTTTCATCCTAC
This sequence comes from Hemigrammopetersius urotaenia, assembly GCA_037974485.1. NCBI lineage: Eukaryota > Metazoa > Chordata > Actinopteri > Characiformes > Alestidae > Hemigrammopetersius > Hemigrammopetersius urotaenia. Next base: position 2,162 of record JBBPDC010011464.1, on the reverse strand, counting down.
ATTGATGGCCGGAGGTACCGAGTAGAATGGCAAGGCTTCCAGTCTGCTCCATGAAGATTATCCACTGGTGTCTGACAGGGCTCGACCCTAGGACCACTTCTCTTTTCTCTTTAAACTGGTTCTCTTGAGGATATAATAGCCTCAAATGGTTTTTCCTGCCACTTTTATGCCCATGATACGCAACTTATTCTCTCGCCCACCACCTCAACCTGAACCCCAGCAAGAGTGAGTTCCTCTTTATTAAAGGGCCTCCTTCACCCAGCCATGATCTCATCATTTCTGTTGGGAACTTGGTTATCGTTCCTTCTAAGAAGGTAAGAATCCTCAGTGTTACGCTAGATGACCAGGTTGACCAGATCTGCAGAACATGCACATACCTTCTACAACATCAGAAGAATACGACCCTTTCTCATCACAAAAGCTACACAGATTCTTGTCCAGTCCCTCCAAACTGGACTAAAGCAATTCTCCACTGGCTGGACTTCCACTGAAGGTAACTAAACCACTCCAGCTGATCCAGAATGCAACTGCAAGGTTAGTCTTCAATGTTCCTAAGTTCACTCACACCACACCTTTACTAAGGAACCTTCACTGGCTCCCGGTGGCTGCTCGCATTAAGTCCTTAACACTTCCAAGGCCAAGAATCGACTTGCTCATCCATACATATCAGCAACTTCTGACTTTTCTTTGACGTGTGTTGTTTATTTATTGTCTGACAGGTGTTGTTTAGTTGTACCGAGCGTGCAGTAATAGTGGACGTGGATTTAAGATGCTCTACTTGAGCACTGATATGCGTCGCTCTGGATAAGAGCGTCAGAAAATGTAAATGTAAATATTTTTGCAAAACAACATGGCAGAAAAAATACAGATTATTACAGATTTATAAAAATACAAATACAGATCTGTATGATTTTAAACACCAGAGACTGTGATGCGAGCACAACAACCCCAGACCCCGACTAGTTTGCCCCCACAATGTTAAAAATGCTTCATACACCCCTGGTTCTTCTGAAAGACTGAAAGAGCCTTGAGTCGAGACAGGAATATAAATATATCATATATGTTTTTTGTTTGTTTGATTGATTGATTTTCCCACATGCATTTTATAGAATTTTAATTAAAACACATTTTATACATTTATAGAAAACCCTGGCTCTTTATATGCCATCTAACCAGCCATAAATATCGTTCCCTTTAGATAGCCTGCACAAGTAAAATAATCTTCTAAAGATTCAATGTAAATTTCACAGAAAAATATACTCCCTTTATCCAAATGTGTATTTGATTTGGGTAATATAGGGAAATAATAATATATTTTGAACAGGAATGAAAAAAGGTTATGTGGACACCAAAGAAGGGCAGATGAATTCATATTTGATCAGGTAAGTGGGATTAGACTGAGATGGACTTGTTCTGTTTTAACTTGAGAACTAATTAGTATTTTAGGTACTTTTGTTGCTGTTTTGTTGTTTTCCAGGACATAAATACATGTTTAACATACACTAATTAATGGTAGGATATGCTGGTTAATTTAGTATGTTGTGATGTGAATGTGACACCACACTGTACATTAAAACCTGACATTAACAAAGGACCTAAAGGAATGTGGAAATGCCTGAAGTTAATTATTATAGGGCAAATTACACACCCCACTCTCCCAGAATCCAACCACTTTTAAAAAGACTGATTTGTCTATGACTAGCAGGCTCTGGTCTTACCTAAATGTCTGTTACATGTTTTAAGTTTGTATTTTGCTGGTTTTCCAGGGTAATGCTTAAAAGGGCTTTCCAACATGGTGTTATGGTGTGTGAGCTATCCAAAAAAAACAGCCATCACTGCAGGTGAGACATACCCAGAGGAACAGCATTTTTAGTACCAGTGAGGTTCTATTATTTTAGGGTTTTCTGTAGAACTGAGAACGGTTACTTCTTTGTCTAAGCACAATGATCCAAATCCTCTTTTCACATAATCCCTCAATTAATGAGAATACAGTGTATGGAGAAAATATGACCGGAAACATATAGGTAGTTTATAGGGGTGTGACGAGACGCTTTTCCCACGAGACGAGACGAGACACGAGACTGAGTTCACGAGAACGAGACGAGACGAGACTTTGACATTTTTTTTAAAGAATGACCTATAAACCGCGTTGTTGTGTTTTG
>JBBPDC010011455.1:0-13420 GCA_037974485.1 Hemigrammopetersius urotaenia | reverse complement strand
CCACAGCCTTTAGTTAAACAGAGGCTCTATTTTATATGTGTATGTGTATATGTGTATGCATGGGTATGTATGTATATATATATATACATGTATACATATCTGCCTTTTATGCTCCCTGTGTTGTTTAATAAGTTTTTATGCTATTTTACCTTTGTAAAGCACATTGAATGACATCTGTGTATGAAAATGTGCTATATAAATAAACTTGCCTTGCCTTGCCTTGCCATAGTAAAACTATGGTTACTGCATAAAAACCATAGGAAACCATAGTGAATTTTCGTAAGGGAGTTGTGGACTTTAAGCAGCGATCTACGTCGCTCTGGATAAGAGCGTCTGCTAAACGAGGTAAACGTAAACATGCAGTTTAATGGATGTGAAAGTTTCAGTTCGAGTTTCATTAAAGCCCCACCTGGCCATTTAGAACTCGCGACTCCAATTCAGGCCCTAGAGACTGTAAAATACTGACATCCAGTCAGTTACGTTTGTTATAAGTATTTCAAATCTTCTTGTATAGTATCATTTTGAAAGAGTAGTGTTTTGTTTTTTTTTAATCCGAACTCCTGGCTTGTAGTGTCTTCTATATTTACATTTACATTTACGGCATTTATCAGACGCTTTTTATCCAAAGCGACTTTCATTACCTAACTGCAGGGGGCAGTCTCTCCCTGGAGCAACTTGGGGTTAAGGGTCTTGCTCAGGGACCCAGCCCTATATGTTGAAATGTTCTCATTTGTTGTGCTTTTTTAAATAGATTAGAAATGTTTCTGCCCTGTTTTTCATTGTGTGTCCTGTGGAAGCGAGGCCCATGGTCTCAGGTGAGATAAAGTTAAGTGAGTGAAAATTCGGTCATACGTGAACACATCACAGCACACAGTGTGAACAGCACGAAATTCTTCTTCTGCATTTAACCCATTCACCAAGTGAAGAAGGGGGCAGCAGGAACACGGCGCCGGGGAGCAGTGTGTGGGACGGTACCTTGCTCAGGGTACCTCAGCGGTGCCTAGCGGTCTTGGGAATCGAACTTGGACTTTCTGGTTGCAGGGCGAATGCCTTAACCACCAGACTATCAGCTGCCCCTGCACCACCAGGTGGCCCCGGTTTTAATACTGTGACATTTCAGGTATAATCTTCTCATTTTGGGTCGGGTTCAGACTTGACGTTTTCAAAACTGAAATGACTGGTTGAGGCGTTGCGGTGAGGAGGACGTGGCTGGGAGCTCTGCAGCGTCTGCTCCGTGACTCAGGCGGCCTGAGGGCGGAATCCTGGACGTTATTCGAGGTGAGAGAGGCTCGCGAATGCTTTGAAGATCTGTTTGCCTCACTAATAGAGCTTTTTTGGCAGAACTGCTATGTTTAACATGCTGCTTGGCTCTAACTGGGTGCGTTGGAGCTCTGGAAACAATGAAACCTGGGAAGCTTCCAGACTATTAAGCAAAACCTGCCTGTTTGTTTACCAAACTGTTGGGTCCTCCTGTAATTGGATTCAGTTCAGCAGAGTGCAATTACTTTTTTACACCTCAGGACCACACATCTAATTACCTCACGCTCTTACACTGCCTCCACTTTCCACCTCCAGCCCAGAGTAAACACAGCAAACTCCATGCAGCAGTGGAAAAACATACTGTGGAGACACACACACACACGACCCCTTATACTAGATACTTTAAAGAGCAATACAGTGTTTGTAAAGTGACTCAGTGTGTGTTTGGTGTGAAACAGTTCACTACAGAGACAGAGGAGTTTTTCACAGTGGAGGTGAATGGAACCAGACATCTCCAACACAAATCCCGCAATTTTACTCTCTATCGCCCCCTAGTGAAGCTCCACGTGTGTCTATGGAGGCTGATGACAGGAGTTCCATGTTTTTGCTCCAACACACAGCAATAAAGGACAAATGTGAGTGTTCCTGAGCTGTATTCGCTGATTAAATTAAGTTAAATATTGGAAAGAATAACAAAATATAAGGTTTTTAAATTGTGGTTCTGATTGTTTGTCGGCAGTTTGCTGGACAGCATAGTGGATAAACACCATTTCACAAGTTTTACTTTCAAACCTTTTTCCACTGAGACTCAGCAGGATCATAAACATCAAACATATCAGAGATGAATTTAGTGAATTGTGTTTTAATCCACTTAAAATTGAGTTTGAACTAAGAAATATAGCATTTAGTTGCAGATTTATCTAACCCTTTTGTGCATCTGATTTCATTCAGATTCCTGAACCCTGAGGGGTCTCCTGTAGTCCAGCAGGGATGCCATTCATGATGACCTCTACACTTCCTCTGGTCGTGCTGTACTTGATACTCCTTCGCTCATGCAGCCGCTGCGAGGCCTCAGACAGCGCAGAGCTGGAAGTACCAGACTTCGTGGACACTTGGGTGATCAGGCGGAGCTCTCCTTGCAGCACCACTTGCGGACTGGGCCTCCGTTCCCAGGAGCTCTGCCCTGCGGAAGCAGCCGAGGCCAACGGTTCGGCCTGCTGGTTTCGGCAGGTCGAGTGTCTGGACAGCTGGCAGTGCGGCCTGCAGACCCAAACGGTCGCCGCTGGACAGCGCCTGGAGCTTGACTGTCTCGAGGAGGTCATGGAGGTCATGGGTCGCTTTGCCTTTGTGGTGTCCTGGCGTTACGCACGAGGCATCGTGAGCACAGACGACCGCTTGTTTGTGCGATACGAGGCTCCTGGCCTGGACAGAGTGGTGCTGGATCCTGTCAGGGAGGACGACGCTGGGACGTACCGCTGCGATGTCCAAGACCCGTCCTACCACCGGGTGAAGAGGATGTACAAAGGAGTGAAGGTCTTATCTCCACACGTGCTGAGCTTAGACTACAAGAAGGCTTTGATCCAGTGGGAGAAACCTACAGGACTGTGGCCAAACATAACTCTGGTCTCCGGGAAACTTTATCCGAGTGACACGGTCCGACAAATGGTGCTGGTCAGCGTGGCCATATCCGGCACCATAGCTGGGCTCCTCTTTCTGGGCCTCTTCACTCTCTCTTACTGGAAAAAGACAAAGAACTCAACTTCTCATTCAGGAAACATCTGACCAGTTTTTGCTTCTTCTCAATGCAGATACCGTCCAAAGCAACACACATTTGAGTCACATTTCAAGGCATGGACCTGGAAATGAGGAATTGGATTCCAAAAATTTACATGCGGTCACGTTTCTATGTTCCCCAAGTACCACCAAGTGCTTCTGGGGAGGAATCGGAAATCTGAGACACTGCTACAACCAAATCAATAAATAATGTTCAGCCAGATCAGGTTCACCTTGGCAGGACACCACATTTCCACACTGTCAGCAAGAAAAACGCGACTCAGTGCGAGCGTAATTGTGTTTTATTGAACATTTACAGGTTAACGTGTGCGCTCACCACAAATACCCCAAATAACCAGCGAAAGGTGCTCTACAAAGTGTAGTTTAAACCTACAAACATCTCAAGCGTGATCTTAAGGCAGAGACGGCCCCTCGTCTCACAGTAGGATGCAACTTTAACTAACCCAGGGTGCCACATTTACAGACGGTGGACGCACTTCAGAGTAGATTTTGACTCAAAACAGCAAGCAAGATGCTCGAGCGTCTCTTTGGCCCTTGTTTGAATAAATTAGCCTCTTTCACATCATCCTTTAAACATAAACGTACATGGGCTTTATTGAAGACGTTCCTACTAAAGCACAGACATTTCCGTCACTACTTTCCCGATTCAAACAGTCAATCAGTGCAGCCATTTGTGAAACACTCAACAAAAAATTGTGAAATCCAGAGCTGGCCCGAACCGCAGTTTAAAGGCTTCTAATGCTGGCAGGTGTTTCCAGACAGGACCTCAGATAGGCACCCTCAACACCACCCTCAATAACAATATTTAGCTTTTATAATCAACCTTAATTTTCAATTCCAAATACACCAGTCTTCGATTTGTAGCAAGTACTTTTACACATTTATATGTCCCCTTTTTGCACTGGACGTCCCACAGATGCAGAAAGAAAACTGCTGTAACGTCAGGTTGGACAAAGAGAGACTATCCAATGCCTCCTCCCAGCTCTGCGGGGCTAAATGAATGTCCGTCTTCAGTCAAAACAAGCGCTGGCTTCTTCTGGTGGGTACTATATGGTTAAGCTTACAAATAATAAATAAAAAAAAAACAAGGAAGAGTTTTCAGACTATTCGGGCCAGCCCTCAACACATCAAAACTGCACTGTTCAGTAGGGGTGGGCGATATGGTGAAAATATATCACAATACTGCTCACAAGTTGAAATTAATCAAAAAGGAATCAGTGATGCCACATTAAAAAAACTACCAAACTCTAGAGGTGGGACAGGAAAATGAAGCTGCACCATATTGATTCTGTACAGTATTCACTAATTTAATATCTATTGATTTAGGACTTACTTTGGTGCATGTATTCACTGGGGTAACATAGCTTTTGAGGTCCACATGGTGGCGCTGGACTTGGTTCTTCTCCTGTGTTAATGGTAAAGGACATCAGAGTGTCTGGGACGCTGCAGAGACTCCTGCACTTAAATATTATTGTATAGTGTGGTAAAAATAGTCAAAGTATCTGCAGATCCCACCCTATCAACAACCACAAATTAAATGATTTAACCATATGCCAATATTTCACAAAATGCACTAAACCCAATTAACTTGAGCCACCCTTTATTTCTTCAGCATTCAGCACCACCAGTATACTGATCACAGGCCTCGAGTTCGATGTTCTGTTTGAAAAGCTCTTTGGAAAGCATATTTGACATGAGGGGTGCACCAAGACTATTGCAAAGTATTGTATAATGATAATAAATATAGTCACATCGCCCAGCCCTACTGTTCACCCACGACAAATGCAATGTTTCCAACAGAATGTTCCCAAAACACAAGATAAGTTTGTTAAGAGAACAATTCAACTGTTCAACCCAGAACCTCTCGAGCCCAGAAGATGAATACGGAGGGTAAAACAGTGACATAGACGTTATACAGAGCAGATACAGGTGAGCGTCTGCAGGACAGTGTACGATCTGATGGAGCACCTCAGGACTGAACATTGCCTTCTCGCTACTAGTTTAACATTCATGACAGCCTGCTTCCGCCTCATCACTCTCCACATTAAAGCTGAAACAGGAAACAAGACAAAAACAAAGATATAAATTAAAAACAAAACGCTCCCTCTCAACGCCATTCAGAGATCAGCCCTCAGTCCAGCAGCACTCACGCACAGAACAACCAAGCTTCAGCATCCAAACAACGACGGCCTCGCAGGACCAAAACGTATTTACACCCCCCCCACCCTGCCCCATCCCGCAGTGCTCTAGGAATACAAAATCTACAGCATTTAGACAGTCATACAATCGTGCAATCACAGCATTTTTGGATTTCTGAGGCCGTGCACACAGCTATCGATTTAACTGACGCCGTTCTGAACAAGACCTGCATTCAAAAGCAGGTCCGTTACTCCTACACTTCGCTTAACAGACAAAAAAGAAATCAATAGATAATTCAGCAGAAGTTCAAGAATACATTACTAATTTGCTCTAAAATCCTCTAAAATAGGTTCTAAAATGCTGAGGCTGTTCTCTCAGAGTGCAGAATCTCTCAGAGCTATGAAATGGAGTTTCTGGGCTAATCAAGGGAAATTTAGCAGAAATCCCTCATAATTAAGTAGTTGATCAGTTGATCAGTGAGGTTCAGAGTGGGTTCGGTGTGAAGCTTTTGTTTGAGAAGATTTAGATCTAAAAACTAAACCCATATAATGGAGGGATACATGCAGGGTGTCGTGGGCTAAAATAGAGCCCAAAGAAAAGCGATTTTGTTCAGCATCACCAGCAACATCCACATAAACTTCACCTCCACTGGAAAGAATTCAGTCTCTACAGTTTCACACCGAAGACACCCTGATTAACCCTCAACCACTGAATTACAGGAATTTCCCCTTTAAGTCTTCGTCACGTCTACAACACAAGAACGGTCTAATGACCCCAATAAGCTCAAACTGCACCTCCAGTGTTTGTGTGAAAGTTTCCCTTTCAGGAGCTGGTGAAGGAGCGATACACGATGTCAGATTACAGATTATTCCCTCAACCTTTCCTACGCTAAAAAGGGTCGGGAGTTCTCATACACACACACACACACACACCCCTTTACCAACAATATGCATCAAGGGACCTCAGTCAGGTGTATATGAATTGCTGTATCTACTCAGAGCCAGGCTGGAATGACAATATTGGCCATTACTGTTCACTAATTAATGCTACGTGGTTAGCAAAGAACTCCATGCCTAGACTAATCTACCTAATGCTTCAAAGCGTTCAGACCCATAAGGAAGAAGACTAAGATCTCCAGTGCGAATCGAGCTGCATAAACAGTTGCTATAAGTCACAAATCTTTGGTAAAATATTGCTTTTGCTACTAAGACATGCTTTTAAGCCCAGTGTGAACATGGAAGACCGCTCGGAATATAAACATCCAATCAGCAAGCGCGCTCGGGATCGAGCTGTGTGGGTAAACATGAACTGCGAGCCCTTTTTAAAGGAGATGATGAAGGTGTGGACCAGGTACAGCAGTGATGCACGCGTCGGGCAAGTCGGTCACGGTTGTTGGCTGGTGCGCCGTGGAAACGTCCGAGGTTCAGCCCGCAGGCCTCAGGGAGACGTTTAGTGACATTTTGCTGGTGTAACAAAGGTGACTGGAACATTAATTTCATATTTAAGTATAAGGCAAAGTCTGCTCCACACTTTATTCCAGGCTTGCAAACATGGGACAGTTATTTGGACGAGCGAGGAAACGAGTTCCCTCGAGTTCGGCCAGTGTGGTGACATCTACGGTGTCAATTTAATTAAAAAAAAAAAAAAAAAAAAAGGTCAAACCCAAACGTATCAGACTTCCAGACTAAAACATAACCAAGAGAGATTTCTCTTCCCCAAAGGTGCGAGATTTAAACGAGACGAGGACACAGAGGCTGAAACCAGGGTTCGAACTCAAACTAGTCTCTTTAAAAACAACTAAAACCAATCAAAAGGTTGAGGGCACATTAAAATCAGCCTCAGTTATGTCAAAAATGGGAAAACCAAAAAGGGGATTAAAAAAAAAAAAAAAAAAAAAAAAAAACAGATACTACGATCTTAGCCAAGGAAAGGACCAGGAAGGAGCCGCAGCAGCTTCTATTAAGGAAGCTAGAAAAACAAAAACCAGAGCTGGAACAGAAGATCCCATCCAACTCGCGGCTCCTCGCAGAAGATCTCCACTCCAGGAACATCCAGCAGGGGGCGTGTTTATCTCTTCCCAGACTTCATGTACGAAGGGATGGCCCCCCGGGCGGTCAGACCCTCGAAGCGCTTGTAGGTGTAGTTGATGAAGACCCAGTCTTTGCTCTTCAGGTCGGCCTCGCTGTGGTTGGACACGACAGGAGCTGCAGGAGAGACGGAGGTCAGAATGAGGGGGTTCAGCTGGTGAAGACCCTGAACACACAGACGGTCCCTGAACTCACCTGCGGGCTGGAGGATGTCCGATTCGGGGAACTCGTCGAAGTTGGAGGTGTCATCTATACTTTTAATCTCAATCGGAATGGCAGCAGGTCTCTCCCTGTCGAAACAAGACTTCAGCATTCAGAAAAACTCAACTCATCTTACTGTCACTTTTCCTGACCCTATATAACACACACACACTCACAGGTCATTCAATGTGCTTTACAGGAATGGAATACAAATCTGAATCAAATAAAAAATACAAGAAATAAAAATATAAAGAAAACCAATAAAAGAAAATGAAAAGTGTGGTGAAGAAAAGGGAGGTGGAGGAGAACAGTGCAGGTTTGAATCCGTTTATTAAAGCTCCAGTCGGTGCAGATCTGATACTGATGGCCAGTTGGTTGGACGGCATAGTGGATAAACACCATTTCACCAGGATCATAAACATCAAACTCCTGAGGCCCAAACCACCCAGTGACTCTGAAGTCAACTCTAGGAAATCGGATCCAATTAAGTTGGACCTGAGTGGAGTTCACCGGACCTGAAGACTTGCTCTCCAGCCAAAATCTCAGTGTGTGTGAGGTGTGCAGTAGATTTCCTCATTGTGATGAATTCTAATGTTGAAATGTTGAGCATATTGGGAATATCTTTTTTTGTAACAAATCTTTTTGTAACTGGCCTGAAGACGACCGATCGACTGCAGGGTTTTGGTCCAAAAAGTGCGTAATTAATGCTGCTTAATTAGATTTAGTGCAGAACACATACAGGATAAATAACACACTTTTGGCTAGTTTTTCCATAACAGCTCTGATGTGTGGCTCTGTACATGAGATGGTCTTTAAGTATTATGATATGGAAAAGGTAAATTCCACACAGCTGCTCACAGTGAGTCAGATTAACGCCCACCGGTCTGCCTCACCGCGGTTAGAACGTCACCAGTAAAGCTCGAACCCCGTGTGTGTTGGGTGGGCGTGTGGGCCGGGACCGTACTGGATAAGATCTCGGTGGAGCTTTCAGCAGCTCACACTCGGCGGACAGCACAGGGCCGGCGTGAGCCTTTCATAAAGTCTTTTATTTCCTCTGGCTGATCTATTATTATCTCCAGCATTACTAGGCCTATTATACTCATTTGTTTGTATTTTTGTGTTCATTTTATTTACTTTACCAGCACCCACCGAGGGCTCGGGGCTTGAGAGGTCCTGCTCTGGCATCACACATGCTTTGCTGAGTGTAAATAAATAAACATCCATAGCTCACAATTACTGTCGACTGAATCTACTGAACTCAACAGAAAGAGAATAGACGTGGACTGCATTACAGTTATTTTATATTAGAGCTGCACAATATATCATCATCGCGACATCGGTCTCTGTAGTACTGAGATCACAGAATACTGTAATATGCAAATGAGCCTCTAACCAATCACAGTGTTTCTGACAGGGTGACCAATCACAACTCCAGGAGAGTTACTGTTCTGATGAATCGAGGCCTAATGACTTATTTAGCCATTAAAGAACCTGATTGGTCGAAGTGTTAGGGTTAGTGTGCGTGTGTGTGTGTGTGTGTACCTGATGTGGTCGTAGTCCACTCCCTCGAAGAAAGGATTGGTCTTGATCTCCTCCACTCCCGAAGCACCAATCCTGTTTTCACCCTCACAGCAGAACCTGGAACACAACACTCACTGCTCAGGACCAGAATTCAGTACAGTTCTACACCTTTCCCTCATTGGATCTGGAGTAGAAACAGGACTAATGACAGCGTTACACAGGTGGTGCCTTTTTAGGAACTGATGTGGGCGCAGTTTACAGAACTGTTCCTTTGCTACAAGTCTGATCTTCCTTTATACAGCTCACAGTAAGTCATACTGTGTCTTAAACCACATCCATAAGTCTGATCCATTTTAATCAACAGGTGCATGTGGTTTGAGGGTCCAGAGAAGTTTTTAGTTTGTGTTTATGGTAAAAGATCCGTGTGACTTTTGACGTCTAGTCTCCAGTTCTAAACTAAAGAAGCTAAATTGGGCCTGAGTGACTGATCTGGGGTCAGTGGAGCCCTGAGCAAATCTGATATTATATCAACATATTCCAGAATAAAATCAGGAGAAGAAGCTGAACCTGAGGATAAGATCCTTGGCCTTCTCAGAGATGGGAACCTCTGGGGGGAAGGTGAGGGTCTCCCGCCAGTTCATCACCTTCCTGTAGGTCTCCTGGGGCGTCTCAGAACAGAAAGGAGGGTAACCTGCAAACACACACACACACACACACACACACACACATACACACACAAAACTGAGGAGAGGCTACAGACCCCTGCTTGGGGTCCCCAGGAACTTCAAAGTTTGCGTTTTTTGTTGATGATCTAAGTGGAGCTTTAAATAAAACACACATGTAATAAAGCCCCAACGACTGAAAGATCAAAGTTCTGGTGTAAATATCACGTGACCTATCAGTGGTTCTTTCCGTGCTGCAGGTCTGATTCTGTTCAGTTATGGAGCTAAAACAGAGGGAAGATTTTACTGAAGATGATAAAATTACACATTACTGCATAAACACCCTCAATATCATCTAAACAACCGAAACAAATGTGTGTAAAATGTTGATATTACTGTTTTATAAACAGACAAAACAGTCTCAGACAGACAGAATGTGTTCAGACACTGAAACACACCCTCGTGTTCATTTAGCGTTTACACAGTTTGAACAGGAAAAGAAGGAACAGTCTTTATTATGAAGGAAAAAATGTCAGACATTCAATTGATGAGGAGTTTAAGTCAGTCTCACCAATGAGCATCTCGTACATGATGACCCCGAGGCTCCACCAATCACACAGCTTGTTGTATCCGTTTTGCATGAACACCTCTGGAGCGATGTAGTCTGGGGTTCCAACGGTGGAGAAGGCCTGCGAGACACAAATCCCTGCCATTTATATTGATCTCTTCATAACGACCTGCATAATGACCCCGTACACACAACAGCCAATCATCTGACAGAAGAGATGACGGGGGGGGGGGGGGATATTAACTTCCTCAAGTGATTCGGTTCAGTACGTTCACGTAAAAGATCGCGAACGACACAACACTACTTCCCAACGCCATTCCTCTGTTAACAGCAAGAAAACAGACTCCAAAACTGCTGTTATTTATTTATTTTTAACGGAGCATGAGCTCTCGCAGCACTCGCAACACCGGAGCCACTGTCCTGAATACCGAGCTTCGGTATGCGTCGAGAAACAGCTCACAGCTCGAGAAAACATACGACGGTTTTGGCTCCGTCAAGCGTCGAGACACAGCTCGCAGCCAGTAGCAACTCCGCAGCCATCAGTGTTTAAGAGAACTGCCGAAACCGTAATGTTTATTTTTAGAAAAAATAATTAAATCGTAATTAAACCAAAGAAAAAAGTATTTCCAGAACTTTGTCTGCCGAAGCTTGTTCAGCTCCGCCCCTCGTTCCCCATTTTACCCTTCGGATCTGCATCAATCTCATTATTAACCTTTAGTGCCCTCTGTTGACGGAAACCCGTCATAGCGACTGAGAACTTTAATCCATGCAGACCCAGTCAACCATTTATACACCCTGCATGTTTTTCTACATGTAAACCATCAACCAGCTTACTCATCACTTTAAAGACTTATTCCACTGTTTTTCACCATTTCTCTAAAACTCAGTTTCAGTGCAAAGTCATTGAGTGGAGGTGAATGGAACCAGACGTCTCCAACACAAATCCAGCTGTTTTATTCTCGATCGCCCCCCAGTGGAGCTCCACGTGTCTCCGAGTGTTTATATGGATGTTGATGATGTAAAATAGTGAATCTGAATTAAATCACTTTTCTTTGGGACTATTTTACCTCACAAACCTTTTGCATGTATCCCTTCACCATTAATGGGTTTACGTCTTAAACACTCATTTAAAGAAGAATTACCAAGACGTCTCCATAAATGAGACACAACAGAGACCAAGCTCTCTTTCCAACCAAGTCTCTTCCTTAAACACATTATTTTGTCCTTGTCATGAGTAGCAGAGGACACTACAAGAACACGATTAATATCCCACTGGTTTGCTGTGACATGCTGGGGACTTACCAGCTGTCTCCTGTTTCTCTTCCATGTTTCCGCTTTTCTCTTCGAGTTCATGTTTTGGAACGCTGGAGAGGAAAACAAAGCCTGGGTTAATCCTAGACAGGGGCTGACAGGTAGAAAAACGTGTCCATGTTATAAAAAGCTCCATTAGTAGAGCTGTGCGATGTGGAGAGAATATCAGCACTGCAATTTCAATACTGCAGATTGATGTTGTGATGCCTCTGAACATATTAAAGAGCCCAATTCATTACTTTTTTGGAATTAAAAAGGCTTAAAGGCAGTTTGTTCACCCCCCCATCGTCAATAAAGTTAATATATTTACACTATATGGACATAGAAAATAAACTACGTCTGTTTTTGTGATGTCACAAAACCAACACAGATCTCCTTAAAAAGATCTTAAATTAGTGGTGGGCCGTTATCGGCGTTAACGTGCTGCGTTAATGTGAGACTCTTATCGCGCGATAAAAAAAAAAATCACAGTTAATCTATTCACAAAGTTGGGTTGGGAGCTGGGTCTTTACTACACAAGCTATGATGACTTTCACCTTGATATTTTTTTGCGCCGATTTACTCTCTCTCTGTGTCTGTCTGTCTCTCTCTGGCTCTCTCTCGTTCGTGACTTTTCCGGACCGCGCCCGTTTTAAACCTGTCTCGCTCTCTCTCGCGCTCTCTCTCTCCCTTACTCTTTCTCTCTGTCTCTCTCTCTTACTCTCTCTGTCTCTCTCGTTCCTGACTATCCCGTATTTAAACCTCGGGTTTATATTTACATTTTCTTTAAACTGAGTTCCAAATGAAAAATGAAAAACATTTGGAGGCATGAAAAACTTCAGACCTTCGGCAGAAAGAATTCAAATGAGCCATTTTAATCTCGATTAATTCCAAGATTACAGTGAGATTAATCTCGATTAATTCCAAGATTACAGTGAGATTAATCTCGATTAATTCCAAGATTACAGTGAGATTAATCTCGATTAAAAAAATTAATCTATGCCCACCTATATCTTAAATATATCTCATAAATCTGGCTACAGCAGTTTAGCCCCACACTTTCATGCGACCATCAGAGACTGTTGTTTGTTACTGTGATACGTGTAAATGACCTCTTTTCTGATTGGTTTATTTAAAAGACAGCCCGGGCCTTAAACACCTCCTCAGACCTTGCATGGGCGGGGCTAAACTACTGTAAGCAGATAAGAAGATATATGGAAACGTGGGTTTTGTGACATCACAAAAACTGATTCAAAAGCAGACTGCAACTTACATTCCATATGGATGGGGCAACGAATGTTTACATCCTTTAGATAAAAAGTGATGATACAGGCCTATTAATGTATTGAAAAGCATCACAATCAATATGTACAGCTGTAAAATACTGATATTCTGTCCATACCGGGCAGCTCTAACACAAATTAAATGTCCCAGGTTTGCGTCTGGCTTAGACAATCAGGGTGGGAGCTTTAATCTATATCACAAAACTGAGAATTAATACTCCCCTACAAGCGACGGCCCATTTTTGTAATGACCCCTATATGCTCTGGTTTGTGAAGCAGTGCAGTCCAACACACAGTTAATCTCATATCTATAACCATAATACACCATGATCATGTAACAGGTGATCACTATATTTCACAATTTCAGTTCCCAAACACACTGTGGATTTAATACAAAATAAAGTGGTATTAGTCATAACATTACAATAATATTTCTTATGTAAAATCCAGTGGTAGGAGGATACAGCACTGTGCAAATCTTTGTCACACTGAGGAGATTAAATGAAAGAAATGGGAGTTTTTTTTACTGACAGGCTGCAAAGTGCCTAAAGATACAAGGAGCTCCGCCCACTCAGCATTCAGCACCACCAGTATACTGATCACCGCCTGATCATC